>VUQR01019146.1:6033-18612 GCA_015108515.1 Hemichromis elongatus
GCTTCCCTAAAGCTCATGCATACTTGCACAAATGCATACACGTTTGCAGACACGCCAGAGCAAATGCCCTGAGGTCGATTTAATCAACGTGCACTCGCATAAGGTCACGTTGGCAGCGAACTTGAACTTTGAGGCTTGTCACATCAGAGCCTCCATAGTGATTTACTGGAAAGAAAAGCGGTTTCCTTAATGAGAGCAGTAGTGTAGTCTTTCACCATAAACCACCACCACGCAGTGGCTGATAAAATCCTCATTAAGGGCAAAGCCACAAACACATAAAACTTACTTCCTTGTGGCAGAAAATAAGCCCAAAAGCATTCACTGCATGCTGAGAAAGAGGTTTTAATGAGCCCTTTGGTAAGGTCAGATGTGTGGAATGATTGTTAGAGTTATGGCTATTATTTGATGTTTCATCTGAGTTTCATGCAAAAATGAATCCGTCATCAATCAGGCAAATGCATGGTGGATCAAAATCACATGGTACTTTTCTGTGTTCATTAACATGTGTTCATGTTAATTTTAAAAAGATCTTCAACAGCAACGGCTGAAATGCAGCCGGAAGCAATGAAAGAACCTCCATCGTGTTTCAAAGGTGGATGTACACACTCATGGTTTTATCTCTCTCCTCACATCTTCCCTACATATTGACAACAACGTGAACCAAACATTAGGCTCTATCACTCTGCTGCCACTGATTTTCAGTTCTTCGGTAATTTTGCATGTCTCAGCCTTTTTTCCATTTCCGTTCTTTAGGAATGGCTTCTTGACAGCCATCCTTCCGCTGAGACCATTTCTGGTGAAGCTTCAGTGAACGCCTGAAGGGTTAGATGTAGGTTTTTGCCGGAGGTTTTCCTGTTTCTTAAGCACATGACATTCAGATGCTAGTTTCTTAGGCCTGAAACTTCTTCTTTTGTCCTCCATTTGTCCAGTTTCCAACAATTTCTTGAGGACACCATGGTGAGTTATGCCCTCTTTTCGAGTAATAGTATGTGGAAATCATCCTGTTGACCTTGGTGGTATTTTTTTAATTAGCTCCTATAACTATAGAAATGAGGAGAAATGATGTGTTTTTGTGAAAAGCTGCTGCTAAAGCTGCTGTGCCTAAAGATACAATGTAAAAGGGGTTCTTTGCTAAGTTGTCTGTTGTGACACAACATTGATTCATCATTTGAATTTCATCGGTTAATGTTAAGTGGCTTAAACAAAAAAGTCTCTGGAGATGGTCAGGTACAGAAGGCTGGAGAACTATTACAATTTTGCTTAACTACTACCAAGTTTCTCTGGTTGATTGTTCCTTTCTTTCCTGTCATTCTTTTTCCTGCATGGCACAAAAAAGTTGAGTAGGGTGAAAAGGTAAAGAATTCCTTTCTCAGCATTGGCGTCTTATCTTTGAGCCTTTCTTGATGTTCTCATCTTTAATCTTGACATATGAAGCTGTAAAACAAGTGTGAGTGTGGAGGACAGTGTATGCACGTGTGTGAAGGAGGCACTTAGATGGATTGTGTGTGATTGATTTCCAAGGACATGAATGAACGGTTTAGGAATCACGGCCTAAAAAAAATAACTTTATCCATCTTGTTAGATGAGCAGACAGCTCGTCATTTAGAAGAAATGCAGAGTCCTACATTTAAAAAAAAACTTTCAGGCTAAACATAAATGAATCAATGCAAACAGTTCTTATAAAAATACCAAATGAAACATCAAAAGTAAAGAAGACAAAACCTTTGAAAAGAGAAACCAACCTCACCTGAAACTCCGCTTCAATGTGTTGTCGATGCAGCCTTTAGTCATTTGCAGGGAGCCATTTAAGTGGCGAATGACTCAAATAACTGTCTCGACCTCCGACACGCAGTAACTCTTTCCAGGCTTTAGACTTTAGATGGGCTCCATGGAATGCAAAGTCCAGTGGGGTTCAGTGGTTGGAGTGTAACTCACAGGAAACTGATGTGCATCAGAGAAGACGTTTATATATTTAACTTCCAGCCAACAAGTTATCGTCATTTACGGTTCTGACTTTATAACTCTCTGCTCTCCAACAAAATTGATGTCAGACATACATGAGTCAAAAATAGATGCAGATGTGATGATTTGGTACGACTGCCTTTTTTAATGAATGACCACCACTTAAAATTATGATCTCATGAATGAATAACTGTTTATAAGATTATTACTACCAGAAGCTTTCTGGTTGCTATTTGTAGTCCCAGCAATATCGCTCGTTTGACCAGGATTTGGTTGCAGGCAGGTAAAAAGCACGAGGAGGAGCCTATTTGTTAAATGCAAAGTAGACTAGAAGCTTTCTGCTTCTCTATGACGATCAGTTTGCTTTTTAATTGCTTTTGTAGATTTATTTACATTTGTAAAGAACGATTAGTGGATAGAACAAGAAGTCTTGGTCCTGGAGGTCCAAAATATAGACTGAAGGAATCCTCAGACACGTGGCTAAGATAAGACAATAGCCAGTGGGTTCCTAGATTGCCCAGAAGATAAACAGGCAATCCACTTAGTGCTTCCCTAGTCCCACAAACAGGTTGACATTTTTGTTTTTTTAGCGAAATATCAAAAAAAATATTTCACCTCAACCTTTACATCACCAGCATTATCTGGTATGTTTGCACAGTCTCACTGCAGTGTTCCATGCAAAACTGATGAGTGTTCATGCACATTTATTTTATTTTTTTTGTGCACATAGACATAAAAACACACTTTGAAAGCCATTTGTGAAGTATTATTGGCACAAACGGACTGAGCAACAAAGTCTACAAGGTAGCAGCAGGTTCACGAGTCACTGGTGAATCGCCTGGCTGCACACCTCCAATGTGGAGATGAGTTTTTTGGGGGGATCAATATCTGCTTTCGGCTACTTTCCACAATCACGAGGGCAGCTAACTTTGAAAAACATCACAATCATGATATTTCTTCTTCTGTACTGAAGTCTCTTCTTATTTTTTGTTCCAACAGTGAAGACTGAAATGGAAACATCCCCAAACTGGAGGTCTGCTGACAAAATGGGAAAACATAGATTGAATTAAAATAGTTTTCATAGTTTCATAGCAGGAATGACTGCTGTGTCAGTGTCACACTTAGCATGATAGCATGTTGGTAATATTTCATAATGTCAGTCATTACAGCATCAGTTCAAACTAACTGTGATCAAACGTGTGCTCTTTAGCAACAACCAAACCTAATGATGAAAGTAAGGACTTCTTTTTATTTGCTTGTATTTAAAGGCCACAGCAGCCTTTAACCCAGCTAAAGCACACAGGTGTGCATGCTGAAGTTTTCGTATCCCATGGATTCAAGGCCAGGATTGCACTCTGTGTTAAAACTTTCCATGTTTTTCATTCAATTAAAGTGTTTCCCAGAGTAATACAAATGCAGCTTCCAGCTTTTAATTTAATCGAGCTATTTTTTTTAAAGTGTAATTAAATAATTGAAATGGTTTTATTCCTTCAACAAACCCCTATTACCTAGAATTATCTCTTGATCCTAGTCATAATTAACCTTTCATTAAAAGGGCACGGTAATGGCTTCAAGCTGCAAACAGAATGGAAAGTTGGAAAATCAAAAAAAAGAAAGGAAGAAAGAAAAAAGTTCCCTTTATACCAATTTATCATAATGGAAACAATTCATGCAAGTTTCCACTGTGGTATAATTCATGTGATCGGCTCACCTGAGGGAAATATTGTGTTTACTTATGCAGAGAACAACAGTTAGATGTCTTTGTATGTTATATGTTTAAGATGTCAGAACTCATTTTCCTTCCTTTATAGCCCATTTACATTTCCAAGGCCAGTTGTGTGCTTTATGTCTTCGTGGAGAAATCCCACAGGAATCATTTTTATCAAATATGTGCTGTATCTTTTCACATCAGGGTCTGCCATTTATTTCAAGCAAGTCTGACTCCTTGTACACAAAACGCACAACATCCCAAAAGGATGGATCGAGATCTAGAGACACTGTCATGTTCAAAAACCCAGTCTGAAAATATCCCTACTACACGATTAGTGACCTGGTTTGCTTTTACAAGGCTTGATGGATTCGTGCTTTCATGTCGTTTACACTGAATTCTGGCCGTGCTATCCAAATGTGGCAGTAGAAATTGAGGCTCAATAAATCACACAATGTTTCCCCAATCTTCTATTGTCCAATATCAGTAAGTCTCTGTCAAATGCAGCCACGGTTTCCTGTTCGTACCTGACAGCAATGGCACCCAGTGTGGTCTTCTGCTTCTGTAGCCCATCTGCTTCAAGGATTGACCTGCAGCCTGTTTAAGGCGCACTCTTCTGCATACCTTGGTTGTAATAAGCGATTATTATTACTTCCTACCTCAGCTTTATTTCCTGTTTGGTTTTTGAACTTCAGCAGGTCATACTGACCATGCCTAGATACCTAAATGCATGCAGCTGATTGCAATAGTGAGCAGTTGAAACCTTGTACCTAATGAAATGACCAGTGAGCATATATATAAACGCATACAGAAGGTTGCAAATACAGCCCAGAAGGCAAACGGCTGTAAAGAAAACAAAGGACTATAACTCCAAATGACAGTAGTTTCACATTTAGAAGTGCTGATTGTCCAAAATCTTTCAGGATGCCACAGAAACTTTCCAGTGCTGTGTGCAGCATTATGCATGCAGCTGATGTCACGCTGTAGCCATCCCATAGTTTCCAAAGTGAGAGTTTAAGGATTGGAGACAGCAGACATAATGAAAACATGTTGTTCCAGCGTTGCCCTGAAAGAGCTTGAAAGCTTCTGAAACTTTTTTTTTTCTTTCTTTCTTTCTTCAACTGCAGCAGCACACTTCAGGGCAGAAAATCTGTTGGCAATTTTCTCTCTTTAAGTGTGTGTGGGGGTAATTTTCTGGTTTCAGGACCCGAGGAACGTTAGGCAGAGACAGGCACGCTATGCCGAGCGAGACGAGCCGACACTCTGTGTTGCACTTTTCTATATTGTGTTCCCCCCGTAGAGTACATAGGATATACACAAGTGGTGGTGTTACACTGACACACACACACAGTGAACCTCAGAGCGATCATGTTCAATTTTCAGGTTGAGCTGAGTGTTCAGTGCAGGAGAAACATTCCCGCTGCCAAGAATAACATCACGTGGGCAACTGGGTGACCATTAAAAATGGAATTAATCATATTCAGGATATTGTGGTTATTGTGGTATTTCTGCAAATTAATTGCAGAGATTTATTCCAATAGGAGCTCAGTGCCCTGCTTCGAGGCACTTCGGATTGACCACATGAGCCTAACAGATGGACAAAGTGGGCAGACATCTAGTAAAAAGGGGGGAAGGGTGAGAGAAGAGGCAAAAGGGGGGGAAAGAAGTAAAAGGAATTATAAATTAAAAGTACGCTAAAGTAAGTTAAAGTTAAAGGAAATGTATTTCATGCACAAAAGGTAACTGAAGCTTGATTTACAAAGTGGGAGAGATAAAAAAAAAAAAGGAGCAAGAGTCAGTAGAGAAAGCATTAGCATGAGAGCGGGAGAAGAAGATTTAGTGAGTGTGTGTGTGAGACAAAACACATCTGTGTGTGCGTGCCTGTGTGTGTGTGTGACAAATTAAAGGAAGAACTTGAAACCTTGACCCCTACCGTTATGGGGTCTGGTGGCTCTGTTAGGGGTTGGCTTTCTTGTTCCCTTAGAGGGAAAGATCGGTTTAAAACACTTGTATCCTCATGGCAGACTTCAGGATGACAATGCCACCGAGTGGTTTGATGAGAATTATGTGCTTTGGCTTTTAGTCACCAGCTTTCAATTCAGTTTAACACCTGTGGGAGATTTTTGGACCCATGCTTTTGACAGCACTCTCCACCACATCATCAAAACACCAAATAAAGGAATATCATTTGTTAAATTGATGTTCCAGAGACTTGAGGAATCAATGCCAAGGCACACTGAAGCTGTTCTGGCAGCTCAATGTGCCCAAACACCTTACTAGAACACACTATGTGCTTTTGAGGTTTTGCTTTTTGTTGTTGTTTGCTTTTATTTTTTCTTTTAATTTGTCAATTATTTGTATTTTTGGTCCTGGCTGTGTCTACACCTGGGGAAGATGAAACAAGAGTCACTTGCTGGGAGCATAAATGATAGAGAGAAGCAGGAGAAATAAACCAGAGACTGAATGGTGGGGAGGTGTGTGTTGTCGAGGGGGTGGGGGGCAAGAAAGTTTATATTTTAGAGCTGCGATGATGGAGGAAGGCAAAAAAGACAGACTCTAAAATGAAAGAAGAAAGGAGCATGCAGTGCATTTTCAAATTTTTAAATTAAACTAAGTCTGAAACCTCTCCATACATTCCCTGCTGATGAAACTGGGCCGATGTTGTTCCATGTTCCATGTTTTCAGTATTCATCTCCTTGGTCGTGGGGGCGTTGACGATCAGGTCCTTCTCCCATATTCTAACTGAGAGAAGTGTACCAAAGTTAGTTGAGCTACCACAAAATAATTCAGATTCATTCATCTCAAGGCACTTTGTTGTGATGTAAAGACCTGCAATGTTAGTGGGAGAGCTCCACTAGCTAGCACTCTACGATGGTGGGGAGGAAGAAGCAGAACCAGGCTCGGGGAGGAGCAGCCATCTGCTGCAACTGGTTTGGGAGTGAAGGGTTAATAGACCATAGGCAATAAACAGGACAAAAGACAATCTAGGACAAAAGTTAACGACATGCAATAGTGGTGTATAAAGGAAGAAAGAAAGGAATGGAGAAGAAGTTCTAATGGCTTCATGGGAAGTCCTCCAGCAGTCTCAGTCTTTAGGATCGTAACTAAGGAAAGGTTCAGAGTCAGCTGAACCATCCAGCAAAACTATACGCTTTATCAAAAAGGAAAGCTTAATCTTAAAACAGTCTGTCTACCAAAGTGAAAATTGGGGCTGTTTCCACAGAAGAGAGGCCTGAAAGCTGAAGGGTCTGCCTCCCATTTTACTTTTAAATACTCTACATCAACACCAAGTAAGTCTGCAGTCTAAGAGTGAAGAGTTCTATTGAGGGGATATGGTACTATGAAGTCTTTAAGTTAAAATGGGCCCTGTTATTCAAGACCTCATATTTTTAATTTGATTCTGGATTTAACAGGGAGCCAAAACAAAGCCAAAGTGGGAGAAATATTCTCTGTCTTTCTAGTCCCAGTTAGTACGCTCAGTGCAGCATTTTGGGTCAACTGAAGATGTTTCAATGAGAAAAGGAAGTATCTTTTGCCTTAATCAGCTAAACTCAACACACCTAATATTTACATCTTTATCTCATTCATCGTAATGATTTGCGTTGTAATTTCAATACTTCTGCTTTCGTCTTGTCCATAGAACATGTAGAGTAATGTTTGTCGCCTTAAAGTTTCCACTTAACAAACTTATTTTTCTTATCCAAATCAAAACTGGGACAATGTCATAAACATCACACAGCTCAACCATGACACTTTCCGGTTTAGGGCTGTACAAATAAAACTTACTCAACTGTAGAAACAATAAATTTATTACAGAACAGTCAACACACGAAAACAAAAAAACCCAGCTGCGTTCACTGAAGCCACTTCACACCCAAAAAACTGGCTCTGGCTGTCTGATGAGCCATAAGAAACAACTACAGGTTAATGATTCACTTTCCATCAGAGTTAAATAACACCTTTGACCCTCACTTTAAGTGCACAAACTAATTTTTAGTAAACAGTTACAAAGCTGTAAAAAATAGACTGACGGGCAACACTTACAGTACATTGCATTTATCTTTAAATTGACTTACATACACTTAGTGTTTTGTACTTTATCTAATTACGGACAACATTTACAGGAGAGTGATTTATGGGACCATTAATTTCCAAGCTCAAAACACTATTGTGGTGGTGTTGTAATTGCTTTATTGATTAATTAATGACTGATTCCATGCAGAGATGTTGTGCTCCTGTGGCAATGCAGAGCTGTGACTGGAGATATTCTGATTTCCTGAAATAATTAAATTAAACGTTTTACAGTCACATTTTCTCAGTTATTTATTTAGCGTACAATGAGCAGTTTTTACTCTCTCTGGAAGATGAAAGGAAGTTCATGTGACTCAGGTTTATGTCAGTGTATTAAAACAGTCATTAGATCTAAATTGACCCCCTGTCAGGCATTAGGGAATTAAGTTAATCATTTTATCTTATTAGCCTTTTGCTAATGTTTGATTATGCTTCAAAAACAAATGCAAAAAATAGAAACATAATAATTAAAATGAAGAAATGTATTTAAAACATGTAAATAGTACATAGAGATTTAATTCAGGAGAGAAAACAAAAAGTATACAAAATATACGAAAATAACGATTTAGTTTACATATCAACAAAAGTTTCAATGTTAGATTTTTACACAAATATTATAATTTAATATCGTATTACTTTTCCAGTAATTTTGGTGGATGGCATTAGATGAATCAGCTGTATCCTATCCAGCCCTCTGTGAATAATCCTTTGTTATTTGCATTACTCAGATGAAACAAGCTAGTCTAGCTCACCATGTTACATTAACCTACTTTTTATCCGGCAGTGATTTTGCTGATTCTATTTTTTTTGGTCACGCTAAGTTGTTAGACTTAACAGCATAAAGTGAACAATTCCTATTGTCACGTTTTTGTTGACTTGTATGTTTTTCTGTATTTTCTTTTAGGTGGCAGATAGCATCATCTCAAAGCGCATCTTCACTGGTGAGCATCTCTTTGTCTACAGACACACAGAGAAACAGACACACACTTTCTCACTAACTTTTTTATGTTCTTTGATTCCCTTCCTCCCTTAGAGGCGAGAACCATGCCTCACAATTTCAACAACTCGGGGTCAAAGTTTTTGAGCCCCGTGACCCAGAGGCCATCTGCCCACTTGACCCTCAGAGACGCAAGTTCTCAAGGTGAGGCATTCGTGTTTCAGAGGTCATCGTCAATCTAGCCGAAAGCTTTCGGGAAGGGGGAGAGGAAAATGAAAGTTTCGCCACTGAGCCGTATGTTTTGCGAATGCCGAGCAATAAAACTGTGGGTTAAATGGATGAAAATAACGATAAGCCAAAGAGTTTTGGTTCGTACATGGTGCAGACCTCTGGACTGAACATCACCAACAGCTTGCTGATTCATTCTGAAAGCAGAGCAGCACTGACATGTCACAGCTTGAGCAGGGAGGAATTTGTCAAAAAAAAAAAGCATTGATGAAACCATTTTTCATGATTTCAATATTAGACTTTAACACTGAGGAACATTAGGAGCAGCAGCTGCTCATGAGGTTTAAAAAATGTTCTTTCAATAGTCTTTAAATATCCTCATATCTAGACATATATCCTTTAAAACAACAGGAGGATGTTTTGGATGAATTCATTAATTCCTTAATACAACACACACACAGTAGAAAAGGCTTCCTAAATTTCAGCTGCATCTACGTCAGCGATATCAAGTATTTTTGCAATTTTTGCAGAAAGTTGCTGAAGCTGTCGTTCAGCTGACACGTTGTTTCATGGTCATGATGTTACCTGATGAATCCAGGCTGCTATACTGGAGTTGACAGTCAACAACCGCAGAAACGTAGCTTCCAATGCTGTACAGGCAGAGACTGTCACGCACACCCAGTGGCCATTTTCAGGTTTGCACACTCTACTGTCCCATTTAGGAAGCTCTGTTTATTTAAATTATTCACAAAGAAACAAATGTGTTATTATTGAGTTCTTTGGTGTACACTGGGGCCTCTGGTTTCCCAGAAACCAAAAACATGAACATCTGATTATTTGTTTAATCAAAATTAGTGAACTGTGATGAAAGGGCAAGCTGTCCAGGCTGTACCCCACCTTTTGCCCAATGATAGCTGAGATTGGCTCCAGCCCTTCCACTGGTTCTATCTGTATAACCAATTAAAAAGATGAATGGGCGGATTATTAAGTTATTCCATCTGTTAAAGTTACAAATCACATTTTCTTTCCCATTTTCCGGTGTAGCTTGTTTAGAAGCACATTAAAGTCTACCCTGCTGCTCTTTTTCGTACCACTTCCTGTGTGCCCGAGGCATTTACTAAGAAACAGCTGAGTCTGTGAGGTCTACCAGTATGCTGGATGTGGCAGTGAAGTAGATATTTAAATAGTTCACACATCGGAATCGCACACGTTATAAAACATGGAATGTAAAGTTGGAATTTGTTTTTCATGACTTTGGTATTGTTTCATGTGAATCTGTCGTGCGAGCTGAAGGGTGTTGACAGTCTGGCAAAGGCTTCCTTATGTTACTTCTATTAAGCTGACAAAGGGTAAGAAATGTGCTGTGTGTGTGCAAGAGAGAGAAAGACTGTGTGTGTGTAAGAGGGTGAGGTTCACACATTAAGCCTGGATTTCTCATAAGGAAATGCAAGAAAAATGTTGAGCCATGATGGGCGTTTCTTAGAAAGTGAAGTTATCCTACACATGAAGAAAACGGCTTCACGCTGGCACACACAAGCGATGACACAACTAATTATAACTGGGAGTATAAAAAATGGAAGTAGTCACCATGACTTTGCCATCTGGATTTGGACTGTCCCTTTCAAAGCTTCAGAGTTAGTATTTTGGCTGCTTCCATGTTGGTTTGTTTAAAGCCCGAAGTTATCTTATGTGGATAAAAGCACAACATGCTTATGTATCAGTTAATGAAGGCAAGCTTTTACACATGTTGCAGAATTATGAACATGAATTGTTACCATGTTGGACATCACCATTTGCTAGGGGGAATCTGTGTCTTCACTGACTGGCTCTCAGGGGTTTCTGATCATTCCTGGCTGGAAATTGGTTGCACAGAAGTGGCTGCTTCAACAACCTCCAAGCAATCAATTTGTTTGGTAACAAATTACCTCAGTTTCCTGCAGTTTTTCATCTTTGTCTGCAAATACCTGCTAACTACTAGCCGAGCAGCAGTGCAACTTGAAAAACTGTACAATAAATTCATTTTAAATCAAAGTAAAAGTTGCACCGCAGAGATGCAGCATGTACGTTTCAAAAAACGCAACTTGTACTTGAAGGCACGCCATCTAGATTTACCGTTATTCAGTTTCACTATGTCTTAAAGAGAAAGTTGTCACGATTCTCACACAGACAACATATGAATAACACACATCTTGGATGGTTTGTTCGATACAGTAAGCCATATAATTTGTCAGATAGTACTACTAAACCAGCACGAACATAGTGGTGCAGTCCACTTCATTGCCTAGTGGAGGTGAGGTCTACAGCTGGTTCTTTTGCGATAACTTTTCATTTAAAGTGAATGTACCCCTACCTCCAGTATCATGGTGGATGAGTTCTAAAATTAAGATTCACCCGGCATAGAGTTCTTATGAAGAGGAAAGCTATCCATAGAGCCTAAAACTGTTTTTGGCATCAGGCTGTAAATAAGTTTTTATTGCAAGTCTTTGGAAACTGACTTGTTTTTGGAGCCTCAAGTGGCCACTAAAGGAACTGCAGTTTTTTGCACTTCTGGGTTGTACATCATTTTTCCACATTGGATGAGATGAAAGAGTTTATTCATTTAAGGTTTCTGTGATTGTTATGTGCTAACAAATCAAAGCATTAACATTTTAGTGTGTTATAGACTTAAGCTTCTATTGTTGATGGATGTGTTTCAGACACTAGTCACACAAGTACAAGCTGCAGAGGAAATAAAGCCCGCATGCACAAGAAATCCCTTGTGTTACATGTTTAATTTCTGCTATGAGGAAAACTTCTACACGTGGGTCTAGTCAGCAGTATACAGTATTTCCTGTATCTTACAGAAGTTTGGCTTCAAGCTGGTGGCTCTTACCGGTGAAGCAGGCTTAACTGCAGATTAAATTGCCACTTAAGTGGCTATTGTACAAGTTTGAATGTGCACTTCAGAGAATAAGGTACTCAGAAGGAAAATCCACACCACTTGCATTGTCCAATAGAAATGGTACAACTGGCTCAAATGTGTAATAATACTGTAATAACACTAAAATTGATTTTTTTTTTTTTTTTATTAAAGATTTTAAAGATTTTAACTCAGTGTGACAAAGTGGGTCAGAACACCATTTGTCTACATTCTTAGTTAACATTCTTGTTTTGATTTATCCATTTATCATATGTAGTCTGCAATAGGCAAACATTTACTATCCCGGGTTTGTTTATGTTTTGCACTTTTACAGATTATATAATATAATATATAATCTTGGTTTAAATCAATTCTTACAAGTTTGTTAACATGTTATTTATTTCAACTGTTAATTGGTTTAATTTGAACTCATCTTACTTACCGGTGTTCCAGAAACTAAAGGAGGAAATGTGGTTTTATTTCCTGTATTTATAGCTTCCTGGGTTAATTGGAGGTCACAGGAAGAGACCAGGTGAAGAAAGGGGGAGAACTTTTGTAATTTAATAAAACCGATTTTAGAGTGTTTATAGATGTATAGATTTATCTATGGATTTAGTATCGTGAAATGTCTTGATTATACTGAATAGTTTTATTGCTAGTAATGAGTAGCAGTACAGACTGGAGTATGAAAATGTTTGTCTTACCTACCTAATGGAATGGTCCAAAGAAGAAATTGTTGGTTAAGTGGACTATTTAAGCAGATGAATGCAGGTG
>VUQR01019147.1:0-11868 GCA_015108515.1 Hemichromis elongatus
ATAGTTTTCTTGTCAGCAATAAAGCTGGGAGCTCCATTCACTTCTGCCTCTGAGTCCCGCATTTTTGGATCCACACCTCCGCCCGCCAGCTTACACACAGCCTGCCATGACAGAAAGCATGGATAGTATCTCTGTCATTGGCTTTTACTTGAAAGTGAAATTAGAATTAGAACATTTCAATATGGTTGAATAAGACTTTAATAGTTTCATGAAATATTTGAATAAACATTTATGGAAATGCTCATTTAGGTTCGAGGGATGTGTCTACATGTGTTGTTGTGGCGTTTTAAAGTGGTTGAGTGCCTGAAACGCCGCCTACACTTTTGACAGATGTAAGGTTTCTCTCCAGTGTGGATTCGCTGATGTCTCTTCAGATTTGATGACATACTAAAACTCTTTCCACACTGATCACAGGGGTAGGGCTTTTCTCCAGTGTGGGTATACTCATGTACCTTCAAACTATATAAGAAAGTGATGCTCTTTCCATACTGATTGCAAGCATTGGGCTTTTCTCCAATGTGAATAATCTGATGATGCTTCGGATTTGATGACTGACTGAAGCGCTTGTCACACTCATTGCAGGAGAACGGTTTTTCTCCAGTGTAGATACGCTAATGACGCTTCATATGTGATAAACTCCTGAACCTTTTCCCACACTGGTCAAAGAGGCAGAGTTTGCCTCCATGTTGGCTGGGAAGATCAAGCTGTTCTTCAAAAAAATCATGAGGTCTGTCTGAGATGTTGCTGACCTGGTTTTAAAGAGAAAGAAAAAAGAGACAGAGTAGCAACAATCTAAAACATTGTCACGTCTGCTGACGGTGTACAGATGAGACAGAGTGGACCTCTTGCCCGTTTGGGAACATTGTTATGCCACAGTGAAGTTGACCTTTGACCTTCACATTACAGGATTTGGTAGACATATCAGGGGTGTCCAAAATCTCAGGAGGCCCCATACTTCTAAGGACCTGGCCTTCGCGGTCTATGAGCAGCTGTGAAATTGGACGGCCTAGCCTTCAGATTTGCGTCACCAGCTGTTTCGGTGGAGTTAATAAACTCAGCCATCCGCTCCTTGCTATCCAAAATATAACAAGACATTGGTGTCAGTCATCTCACACTTTTGTTTAGTCAGTTTTCTGTTTGATGTTTATTCAGCTGTAATCTTGGCCGTACCGATTTACTCACAAACAAATTAAACACTATAAAAAGCCAAACAATAACATTTTTAAGTTATCTAAATTACTTTTATATCATGTTTAACCTGAGTAGCGTCAGACTGCGGAGGTCTGAAAACCATGTACAGAGAGTTCGCTGTTCTCGCCAGCTCTAGTGAGCCTTTAATGCCCGGCTAGCTATCGAGCTGGTGGGTAACGGACGTCTCCGAAAACGTCGGAGCACTAATAAACCGAGCAGATATTTGAAGTTTGCACAGCTACATTCTTGCCTGAAAATATCTTAAAATTTTATTTTATGACCAAGAAAGAGTAATAAGAGTTATATTAAAACCAAGCCATGTTGCCGCCATTGTTGGAAACTGGAATCGGCTTGGCTGCGCTATGAATTCTGGGATACGGTGAGCCACGAAGAATACACCCGACCCGTCCTTCAAATCTTGGGGAAAAGGAGGACGCATTTGTCTGGAGGAGTCTACGAATTTTGGACAGCCTTCGTGACGTCGCTGTGACCTAATCGGCCTACAAATGCAGCCTCAGGAGGATGCAGCCTCTTAATTTGGACACCCTCAATAAAGTGTTTGGCTCTAATATTTTCCTCCTTGGCAAATTTCATTCAAGTCTATTACTCTGTATCACACATGAGTACACTAACATGTCCTCTTCTAGTCTCAGCAGGTTATTACATAACAAAAGTAATGGTTGGACTGCAAACAAAAGCCAGAAATGTAAAGTCAAAGAAAACAGAGCATGCTACAAAGCCTCAAATACAGATGTCAGCATATGTAGAAGTAATCTCTGTGAGCTCAGCAGCCATTTTGGAACAAATTGAGGGAGTTATTTCACAGCTTTGACTTGAATAAAAGGGGAGAGAGCCATAACTACATTAAATGATGAGTAGGACATAAAAACTGCTTTTATTATATCATTACAAAAACAAAGACTACATTAATCTAAATATTTCATTTTAATAATGAGTAAACATGACCACCAAAGCACAGAATGCCCTAAATCTCTCTTGAGCAGCAGAGTTCATATGTTTTTCTCGTGTATTGGCTCTTTGGGGTTAGGGCTTTGCCAGCTGCCATTGTTAATGTTTTTCCCTATAGGTTTATATTCAGCTTTCTTGGGATGCCATGTCTCCTTCTTATCTAATATGTCAGGTTAAAGGGACTTACCTCTGTCACTGTCAGCATTTGCTGATGGGGCTCATCTTCCACAAATTCCTCCATCAGTGAATCAGCTCTGGCAAACAGAAAGATAACAAGTTAGAGAAAACGATTCAATAACTGCCATAAAACAACACCAGTGTTAAGACTTATCACTCAGGTACACAAATGAATAACCACAAATTAACCTTTAAAAATTAGCTTGAAAATAAGAAGAAATATTTGTAAGTAGCAATAAGAAAGATGATCCAGGGTCCGTGTCAACACATCGTGGATAAAGTGGCGTCAGGTCAGTGGAGTCCTGTGCAACGAGAGAATGCCAATCTATCTTAAGGTGAAAGTTTACAACTCGATCGTGCCCCCAGTAGCACTGTACGAGTCAGAGTGCTTGCCAGCGACGACCAAGCACAAACAAGCCCTTCACACCACGGAGATGAAGATGCTGAGGTTGCCTCTAGGTCTCACACGACAACACCGAGCGAGGAATGAAGATGTTAGGAAACGATGGGGAGTGACACCGATCACAGGCAAGATGCGAGGCTCCGATGGTATGGCCATGTTGCCCATAGCGATAAAAACTCCCATCACAAAGACAGCCCAGCAATTAGATCTGGGTGGCAACAGGCCACGAGGAAGATCAAAAAAGCACTGGATTAACCAAATCAAAGATGATATAAAAGCTGCTAACGTTACACCAGAAGAGGCCCATTTACATTTTATCATGTCATAATATTATACATACAACATATGATTTAGTTTCAACAAGATAAGTCTGTATTTGTTATAAAGTAATGGGTGATGTTATAGTAGCTACATCTGTATCATATATATTTACAGTCTGTCACAAACGCACCGTTTACAGAAAGCTCACAAATCGCAAACAAAGTCAAATACATTAAAGGGGACATTTGATGAATTTTCAGAGCTTTTAAAACAATCTTTTCAATTATTTGCTCTGACGTGTAACATTGTTAAAATGACTCCACAGATGCTTCCTGAGGCTCGTTAATCTAGAGGTATGATTTCGCTTTGAGTGTGAGAGGTCCTGTGTTCAAATGCTGGATGTGTTGTTGTGCTAAATTTGTTGCTGTTTGTGCAAAGCATGAAAATGAAACTAATGAAGTTAAAAATTTGTGTTTTGTTTTTCCTTTTTTTACTGGTGCAGTTTACTTACACTTAAGGTTAAGTAACAAACATGACCAGTTATTGTCTCAGGAAGAGTCTAAGCTCAGTTTTACAAAGTACAGACCAGGTTGTCAGTGTTATGAAGTGTTCTTACCTGTGGACCTAATCTACTCTGGAGCATGAAATGTTTAAGTTAAGAGATTAGCATTTGCACAATCACTGCATACTGACCAATCAAATCTTTAGGAATACCGGTGCCATTGCAGTACAGGGTCTTTTCAGTACTAGTTTCACTGGCTAGAGTTTATGAAACATCTTGAAAGGCAATTCCTTAAACTTTGTATTGATACAATATTTATCACAAGTTTCTGCAGGTTTTCCCATCACACTGTGTGTCAATAAATAAGGAACACCAGAAGTGTTTTTATATGGAGAGACAATAACACTACTCACTCTATTTCTAATATTATTTTCCCCTTATACACTATATTACCAAAAGTATTCACTAGTCTGCCTTCACACGCATTTAAGCTTAAGTGACGTCCCATTCTTAACCCATAGTGTTTATTCACATGTTGGTATTGATATTTGTATATGATGTGTTTTGATAAATTATTTATTTTCATATCATGAAAAATCCTGCAAGACAAATTAAGCTATACATATTTTGTGTCATTCAAATTTTGCATGAAACTGCTGAGTCGTTTTTTCCAGGATAAACAGGTTAGCTTGCAGTACTGTGGTGAATTCACAGTAAATGTGTGTGTGACTGGTGCACAGTGACTGTGGTGCTCAGTGTCAGAGTTAGGTTACATCAAGTTTAGAAGAGATTAATTTGCATTTAAGTTGATGATGCTTAGATTCATTCACTGAATTCCAGCTTTATACCAACTGTATACTGTCTAGTATAAAGATAGTACAAACAGTATTGTGTCAGTGTAGGGGATGGATATCGGCCATGATAGCTGTGTAAAGAGCAGCAGGTTGTAATTATTGTTATTTAACCCTGGCATGTATGAATTATGACAACCTCAATCAGGATTTTTTCTTAAGTATTTTTATTCATCTTTTCATGCGTAAAGATGAAAGCCACCAAAGGCAAATCACAGTGTAAATGCTGTCTCCAGGTGGAAAACAGGAGAAGTGATACACCTCCTGCTATCAGGCCTGCAGTTATCAGGGTTGTGATGTGCTCCTTTATCTTATAGTGAACAGAAATTATTTTTTGGAGTTGCACAAATAATTTGTATGACTTCATGCAGATTGTTTTGTAAATAATTTTATATGTTTATAAAAACCCCTGTCTTGGCTGCATTTTTTGGTGAATGGCTGCATTTAACATTGGTTGTTCGCAAAAGTTGTGTATAGGTTTTTAAAATTCACAATTTATTTGCATTTCAAGTTATAAAAATGATTCATTACACATGTTTGTGGTTGTTACAGTGAGAAATTTAACTTTTTTCTACTCGAATTTTATGTTTTTTGTTAGATTTTACATCAGTTGTGTTATTAAAGTCTGTCACAATGAAAAATATTACTTTAAATTCAGACATGTGAGGTTGTGCCAAAAAGAACGATACCAAACAAGGCAAGATAAATAGTGTATAACGGTGAAATGTAGAGGTAAAATAAAAAGTAGTCAAAACCGGCCAATTATACCCTGGACCCCAGAGGGCTAATTTTCCAATGAGTCAGCTGACCTGGAAGCTGGTGCAGTGGTTGTATCTGTATTTAGACTCTTATAAAAGGAGGCTAACCCAATCCACAATGCCCGATATTAGTCTCCCTAAGATGACATTTACCAGGGATCACGGCTGATGTTCACCAATTTTGCAGTCATTAAATCTGAAAAGACAATTAAAAAAAACCTGAAAAAAATCCAATAATATCTAATATTGGATGTAGACGCACTGGTTTCTGGACTATTATTTTGAACCTTCTGTTAACCTCGAAGCTGCTGTTTTAGAGATGTCTTGATTTATAGAAAACAAAAAGAAAATATCCAGTATGTACAATTTTCCCAAAAAGGGAAAACGGCTATAGAAACTTTTTTTTTTTTTTTTGTAGCAGGCTGTCTTTATGTTTATTTCTGCTATAAAGTTGTCCATTTTGCCATGTTATGGAGTCAGCCTCATTGGCTGCTAAAGGTACCAATGTTTTTTTGGGGGGGTTCATCCTCAGAGGATGCTGCCTGTATAAACATCTGTTTCAGAGTCAGCCTGGACAGTCATTATCACTTCTTCCCTGTACATCTTCAGTGCTGGCATTATGCACACACCTATACTCTCAGCTGCAGTCTTAAGATCTAAAATCAGGTACTTACTTAACAGGACACCCCACTATGCCTTAGCTCTAATGGCTGAATAAACAATTTAGCACTGATTGTTCCCTCAGCAGCATCTCATACAGAGGTGTCGAATTACCTCAGTTCACCCTCCATCACCCCACTACACTCCCACATCATCTATATCTCCAAACTCTTCTCACTCATTAGCTTAAGCTCTCTAATCGTACTGATAAGGGTTAGCATCATGAAATTTAAATAAGTAAATTTGCTGCTTTTAAAGACTCCTGGCGTAGGTTGCCTCTGAGCAGACAGCGAAAGCTAAACTTGGCCTGTGAATTTCCCTGGCCTCCATTAGGACCTGTTAATGTGCGGGCTATTCCACAGTGTTTGGAGACAGAGGGACTTAAGGTTGTTTTTGTTTACATGCAGTTGCTGGGAAGTACGGATTGTAATGGCTCTGGGTGTGGCAGCTGCTTCATAAATGGAAAAGGCTGGTGGGCTGTCTAGGCAGACAGTGGTTTGCTGGTGGAGCAGCTGTACTGCCCGTGATACAGAAAACGTCAAGCTCAGCAGCCACCGAACAGCTAACTAGCTGCCACGGGCTACATCAAAAATGATGTTCGAACATCCGATGGGGCCAGTGCTGGGCCTTCACAGGAAACGCTCAAGGGTGGAAACAGCCAAGAGATTCTGGAGGGTGAGTGATGAAAATGAGTGTTTGTGTATGGAACTGAGTCTGTATGCCATGTGAAGACAATGCAGCCGGGTAGAGGATATAAAGTGCATCCCTGTGGAAGAGAATTTTGCGATTGATTGTGGAGTTCTGCTAGAAGAACAGCTGGAGTAGCAGATCTGCATCCTCCTAACTGAATCATTAAAACTATGCATGCTGCAGCTTCGAAAGGGATTAAAAGAGATCTACGTCTGCTCTTCGTGTACATCATCCATTTTCTGCGTTATCAATTGAGAGGGGAAGGACAGGTTACTGGCGTTTCAAAGAAAAATCACTGCTGTGCGTGTTTCTTAAATATCTCTACGTCTCCTTAAAAAGCTTTATTGTTGTCTGGAGAGCCATCCTGTCTCCCTGATAAAGACTTGTCTTTATCGCTCCCAGCAAATCAGTCTAATGAGCCTGTAAAAGACCAACTTCTGGTCCCTTTGAAAAGCTGCCTTCAGAAAAAGAATAGTATCCCTCAGATCAAGCTCAGCCAGCCTCAAAGTTTGTCCATTTCTTTAGAGGTTATCCCAGGAGAGGTGGAAACCTAATGAAACTCAATCTCGTCTTGAGGTTGGATGAAAATGCTACATAGGGTGTTTGGAGCACCCGCTGGAGCCAGTCAATATTGCATTCCCTCAGGATGATGGCTTTAAAAGGCTAAAGAGAGACTCTTTCTGTTCAAAGTAGAGTGCTGAATACAGATTCATGTAGTTTAGGAAACTTAACTGGCTGCCTCTTTAGAATGGACTTAAATCAGGAGTGTGTCTTTACCCTCATCATCATCTCCCTTGCTTCGCTTTCTTTTCTTTGCAGCCCACATCAATCTTGCCTTCTTCCAATACCCAGAGGCTTTCCCTTCAATTTAATCTCTATCACTCATCGTGTGCGCAAGCTCAACTCTCTCCATCACACACTGCCGACCTTTACTCTCCACTATTTGATTTGCACTATGTCGTGCTCCACCCCACTTGACTCCACTCTGTTGAGTGTCAATCAAGGCAGGTCTGCATGGACAACAGACTCTGCACTCCAGCTCAGACCTCTTTAGTGCTTTTGTAATGCACACAGTTAGCGTTCTTGCAACTTCTTTTTATTTTCAACTGAGTGCTGAGAGCCCCATGAACGGGACAAGTAGCCTCACAACCTGTTGAGCAATATTTCGTGATGCTATGTTGAAAATTCCCGGCCTGCCACATTTCACCTTTCTTTACAAAAACATAGAAATTCCTGTCTTCCTTCCCAACATTAAACATCGCCAATGTCTACAAAACACAAAATAGAGTCTGAAATAAATATTTTATCAACACATAGTGAACTGAGTATTCAGAACCAGAAGAAGTATCATGTACACCTACAGTGGTTATGTTTTACTCACAATTTAAGATGCAAGATACATTTCTTCCTGCATCAAGCTCCAACAAAAGCTAAAAAGTTCCTTATGTTTAATAGTTTCATCTCTATTTTCATTTACTAATCCTTTTATCATCTTTCCTTTCAAATGGCTGATCACTCTTTTTAAGTTAAGCTATTACATTAAGCATTTTCTGTAACTTTTTTTTATTACCACTTCCTCATATTTACAGTAAAGTTCAACATGACTCCTAAAACGTCTATCTTCAGTTTTCTTTTTTTTAAAGCTACCCTAATAATGGATTTAAGGTTTATGGGAAATCTGATCCGTGTTGCTTGTAGTGAGAAAAAGCCACAGAGAGTTATTGCCCTGCTCAGCACTTACCCTCAGCTCCAGACTGCTTGTTCATGTCTTTCAGCTCATTGTGTTAGTTTTCTGGTCAACACCTCTGGTGTTTGGCTTCATTCACAGCAATATGGTGTGTGTTGTTGCTGCCTGCCGTGTCTGGGTAGACTGCCATCTGTTGATCATTTTGCTGCTGAGCTATCAGATTATATTTGGTGGAGACCAGCAAAGGGCTGGAAAAGTCAGCCTAATACGTTCTGAGTTGCAAAGAATTCAGGGCCTCAACCCAAAAACATCAAAAAACAATCAAGCAAAGTCATCTTCTTTGAATTTGCCAACAGCAAACATCGTTATCTTTTCCAAACTGACCCAGTTTTGATATGGAGGATTACCGCTGGTGATGAGAGATGGATAAGGCAATGACCCAGAGACCAAAACAGCAGTTTTCAAGTTGAAGCCAAAAAGCAGGGCATTATTTAAGGAGTATGGACCTTGTATGGCATTTTGTTCTCCAACACAACACACTGAAAATAAAGTGTTTTGCACAGTCAATACAATTGTCTCCTATCACCAGCCCCACACATTAGATTTACCACTTATCACAGATACACAAGTGGAAGTGAAGGAAGCAGCCAAACAACCAGGAGGCGATGACCTTAAAGTTTAAGATCAGACACATTTCAACCATTTAACTATGATTTGAATATGGCAAGACACTTTGGTCGTGTAAGAGTTGTATATCTGGTCTGCCTGACAAGCATTTTTTTGTTTGACTGCAAAAGCCAAAAATCCAATTTATGATTTAGTATTTTCTTTCAAAGCAGTGTGCGCAGTTTTATTGATGATTCTACTCGGTTCAGGGTCTTAACTAATAATTCAGCTGATGGATGGTTGAATGCATGGCATTGCAAGGGACTCATCTGTCTGTTTTGTCCACAATTCACAATAATTTCTGGTCCTGAATTTAATCAAACTTAGACATAATAATCAGCTAATGGGCCAAGTTTCCTTTGTAGTTCTAAATAGATTTGAATTCCTGAGTAATCATTAGTAATCAGTGATTTTTCAGTGACTACCATATCTGTAGTTGTATTTTTATTCACTTTTGACATGTCAGCATGATTTTAGACACATGAACTCTCACATATTGCTAAGCCAGCGAGCTTCTTTATCCCTCTTGGCAAAAAATAAAAGTCGGTGCATAGAATCCCAGTCATGTCAGGGTCAGCGGAGTAATGTGCACTTTATCCCTGCATACAAGTTTCACCCATTTCTTTCTAAAGCACCAGCTAAAAGCAGTTTATTCTCTAAAAGATAATTTTCCATTACCTTTGGTTATACTAAAAGTTTCTAAGGCAATGTCCAAGGCATTCCATGGTCATCCAAGTTTTCTTTTCCTTTTCTATTGAACTTAACGTTTGAAGAAGTTTTGTTTATGTGTGCAGTTTGCAGTGCTTCTCCTCAGGCTTCCAGTAGAAAATATAAACAGAAGAATTCATTCTGTACAGTGCATCCGATTTCTGAGGCTTCTGTAGCCTTGAATGTGTCAACTAACAATAATGTTTTCTAGTATGTATAGAGGGCTGCAAGATGGTTGTGTGTAGATGTACCATAACCAGGAGGTTACACGTTAAGTCCTCACCGGACGGTCTCTGTCAATCAATAGTTTACACCTCCTCCTTCTCCTTCTCCTTTTCTTTTTTTTTGTGTTTTTTTTTGTTTTAAGATTAAAATTTAGATATATCATTTCACATCATCCAGTCAGAAATTTATGAAATCCGCTGGGTTCCTAAGTAGCTCATGTATTAAAGCGCCTTGAGGCGACTGTTGTTGTAATCTGGCGCTATATAAATAAAATTGAATTGAATTGAATTGAATTGAATTGAATTGAACAGATTTGGTTTCATGGCATTAACACTGCGCTATTATTGTGAACTGTGCTCCAGTGGATTTTGCAACCCAATTTTTTCTTGATGTATTTCATCTTCTACACCTTTCAGTCAGCTGTTTTGCTGCACAGTCAACATCCGTTTCCTTTTTTGGCATTGTTCCTACCTAATCTGACGAACTGAACTACAGGAGTAAAAACATTGCAAAGTTTGAAAAGTCCAAACTTTCTAAATGATGTACAGTGTGTCTGAGTTCAATGTAAAATGACAGTGTACTGTAAGCTATGTTTGGGCAGAAGAAGCTGGTAGAGAAACCAGAGCGAGTGTGCTCAGTCAGCCTGGTCGGTAAGTCAATTAAATGTGGCATCAGATCTCTCACCCACTCTCGGCTTGTTACAGGAGACTGGTCAACTCACTTTAAGTGATGTGTATGTCATTGGTGGATTGAAAATTGAAAATGTGAATTTTTGAAACTGTGGCCAGAACAGGGTTCAGAATTTTCCAGCTTTCTAAAAAAGCAAAGCAAGCACAGTTTTTATCACAGTGAACGACTAATATTCTCTCAGATAGCATTCAGTAGACGATCTGAGACATACTGATTTGCAATTCCAACTTCTTTTTCACCATTTTTGTCCCCAGACGTATGCATTTTATGTGCGTCTGCTCCCTGTAGTTTGACTGCGGCAGAGTCTGCCTTCTACCTTGTCTCGTGTTTTTTCATCAGCTCATAAAATAGGAACAATGCATTTTCCTCATTTATCAATGCCTCCACTCCCCCTTCCTTCTTTTTTTTCTGCTCTTTCTTTTCTTTTGTTGTAGTGTTGGAGCTGACAGGATGGTATTGTGTGTTTGATTGCGGGAAATCTGTGGCAAATGTCATTTCATTATGTTATTGGTTTCCCCCTGTTCCTGTGCAGAAGAAAAAAAAAACTAATGGTGGTTAAATGGAAGCATGTGGATCGCTTGTACCTTTATAAAAATAACTTCAACAGAATATACTCCTGCAACAATTAGTCAATTAATTAAACATTCAAATAGCGGAAAATTTGCAGCTTTTTAATTGGGAGATTGATTAGTCGTTTAATGAGGCACTTCAGAGATTCTGCACATAATAAGCATAATTTGCAGATCATGGAGTGTACTTTTGTGTCTTTTGATTAGAGCTTAATTCTCACAAAAGTAGAGTATCTCGCTTTGATTTATTCGGAGTAATCCTTTGTTAAAAAATAATACTGCAAGCAAGGTTTTAAGATGGATGGAATCAACCTGAACTGTGTTCGGGTACATTCAGTTAGTGAGTAATTAAATCGGACAGGCAGTTTAATGCAAAATACTGTCAAGCAAGATCAGTTTTTCCTGTGCTGCCATGGAGACAGTAAGTACAAGGTCCTGCCTGCACACATCCTTTTTCCCTTCTTATTGCCGTGATGCCCTCATGCATGCAGATGTCAGTTAAGTTGCAATTGCCGAACTTTAGCGTCTTGCTAACTTTACAGCACACAAATATTAGCAAACACAAAAACTGTTTTGGTGCAGTTTGGCACACTATGTGTCCGCTAGCTAAATGTACAGTTGTTTTTTTACAGTTGTAAAGCAAGTGACTTTTGCTAAACCAAACATTTAAAGGTACTTTTTCTTTTCTTTTTTTTTTTATTAATGTTCATGGGTTTATCATGTTCTACTGAGGTTATCTGGTTATTTCATTCAAAGAAATCTCAAAAATGGTAATTTAGTGTTATTCGGCAGCTAGTAAACGCAGTCCTAATAGGGTACTGTGGTAGAGTTTGCAGTGATGAACTATGCTCCACTGGTGCA
>VUQR01019151.1:0-10926 GCA_015108515.1 Hemichromis elongatus
GTAGGCAAACTGCAGCGGGTCTAGGTCTCTCCCGACTAGTGGGCGAAGGTGGTGCAGTATGATCCTCTCCATGGTCTTCATCAGGTGTGAAGTCAGGGCAACGGGTCTGAAGTGGTTTGGCTCCTTGGGGTGCGTTGTCTTTGGGACTGGCACCAAACAGGAGGTCTTCCACAGAATGGGGACCCTCTCCAGACTGAGACCGAGGTTGAAGATGAATGAAATAACCTCACAGAGTTGATCTGCACAGTCCCTCAAAAGTCTGGAGCTGATTCCATCCGGACCCGTGGCCTTCCTGAGCTTTATCTTCCTCAGCTGACTTCGCACCTGGTCAGTTGTGATGGAGAGGCGGCAGTGTGGGGTGTGGGTGGGTGGCTCCTGATGGCTGACATGGGGGGAGGAGGCAGCAGAGTCGTTGAAGGAAAAGGAAAAGGGGGTAGGTGAGGTGCATTTGATGTCCATGGTGCTATGGAGGAATGAAGAGAGGTGTGAAGAGCTCTGGTGGATGGGGGAGGGAAGGGATTCTGAATCAAACCTGTTAAAAAACTGGTTCAATTCGTTAGCCCAAACCTGGTCTCCAGACTCTGGACTCCCTCTGCACACAGTGCTCCGTCCAGTGATGGTGTTGAGTCCTCTCCACACACCTCTGGTGTTGCTTTGTTGGAGCTGCTTCTCCAGCTTCCTCCTGTAGGAGTCCTTTCCCTTCCTTAGCTCTCTCCTTAGCTCCTTCTGGACTCTTCTCATTTCCTCTTTGTTTCCAGATCTGAAAGTCCTCCTTTTCTGCTTCAGAAGGGTCCTCAGATCTGGAGTCAGCCATGGCTTGTTGTTGGAGTAACACCGTACTTTCCTGATTGGTACAGTGGTTTCCATGCAGAAGTTAATATAGAAACGAGAGCTATCTTCACTCAGAGATGGAGAAAGATAAGAAAGACAGGACAGAAGAGAAGGAAGAGAGGTTAGATTTAAAGGTAAAGACTGCTCAGTGGGATTTCTTCAGATTCAAGCTGAGTACAATAAGAATTTTAAAAAAGCTAAAAAGACTAAAGTTTATATTCCCATTGACTGATATGATTTTATCATTATGTTAATATAGCATACGGTTCGGTTAGCTTTGCACAAAAATCCAAACATCCTCATTAGGGTTACATTTTACATTTACATTTTCTAACAGAAGTATTTGTAAAGAATGTCAGCACTTTTGCCAACTCTGAAAAAATAAAATGCAATTTCTGTAGTAAGCCTCGGTTTTTGCAGCCTCAGTTTCATTCTACAAAAAAACTGGTGCTGCTCAATAAAAAACTTATCTAGTTCCTTTGCTTCACTTCACTGAAAGTTTGATAGGCCCCAAGTAAAAACTTTGTAAATAATGAAGCTCTAAACTCTCCTAGTAGTTGGCTCAATAGATTTTGGACTTGATTAATACAGCGAACCAAACATCTCCATCTCCAGCTGATGATATGACTCGGCAAATCATCACAGACTGAAAAAAGGTTATGCTGGATTTCAAACACCATGCCTTTTTATTCTTTCTCTCGACTCTAGGGATTTGATTTCTAAATAAAATACAAAATTTTCTGTCATTTAAAAAGAGACCTTTGGACCCTCTGAGCAACAGTCTGACTTCTTTTCTTCCTTGACACCGGTAAGAGGCTTCTGATGGTTGTCTCTGTCTGAGAAGTGCTCGATATTAGGAATGCAACAGATGTAGCCCCTTTCTTCAACATGACTGTGGGTGGTGGCTCCTGATGTACTGAGACCAGTCTCGGTTCACTCTCCCAATTGACCTTTCCATTAATATCTATTATTATGCTTTAGTTTAGCGCTCTTAACAGCCAGTCCTTTTAGTAATGAACTTCTATGACTTACTCTCCTTTTGGAAGCTTTCGGTGATCATCATCGGGACAACTAGCCTTCCTGTGGTGTTTGGGTCAAATCTGACCAATTTTCAAACTAAAACACTGATAATTATTGTATTTTACATCTGATTGCCTCAAGGCTTTTATGGCATCCTCCACACTATGCACTTGAACATATAAAAGTGATGATCAACTCTTTCATTGAATTTTGATTGTTTTAATCAACCTTGTTACCCCCAATTGACTGAACAACCCACTGAGCGACCCATTGAACCACCCACTGAACTGAATTTGGGGGTGAAAAATGTTTGTTATGACAATTACAGAGCTGTTACAACGGACTGTTCAATTATGACCGGGCACACTAAAGTAAGGGGTGAGTGCACAGAACTAGAGGGTTAGGGAGTTGTTAGTCTTTCCCATGATTGTGACTGAACTAGCCTGAGCTACGGTGAGAGGTATTGTTGATACTGTTTGAATAGTAATTTACTCAGAGTTAATTCAGGACCTTGAAATTAAATATACTAATAATTTGAGATACCGAGTTTTGGATTTTTAGAAGCTAATTTTAAAAAATTAAAAAAAAAAATGCTTGAAATATTTAACTTTGTGTTGTTAATATAGAATATATTAAAGTTAGCCTTTTCAAAAAAAATTGTGAAAAAATATCTTTTTTATTTTTGAAATGCACTGTACATACATGGTCAGGAATATGTAACCTAACTCTGCTGTGTAGTTTTACTTATTCTAATATACTAATTTCCACTACATAAAATAAACTTTAGTGTAGACTTCACAAAAAGGGAACTAAAGCTCCTGGAGCTCAAGAGAACCTTGCAGAGCATCTAGAGTTTTATGCTAATCTAAGACCACAAGATTTTAGAAATCCTCAGCAGTATCTTCTGTATCACAGTTGCCTAAGTAAAAAATACTATAGTGCCATCGCTACAAAATCTGACAAAGACAGAGTAACTACTCACTCAACCCTCACAGCCACAGATAAAGAAAAGAATCAAATCAAAAACTTGTTATTGTTTGTATCCCAGTTCTCACAGGTCCAACTCCTCCCTGGCTCTCGCTTGCTGTCACTCACTGACACTCTCAGGGCTTGTCCTAGAGCTGCTCAAAGTAGATGAGAAAATTTCATACATGCCAGAGAATATCACGCACCCAAGGCTTACAGAGGGAGTATGAATGCATGACTGAATGCTCTAACCTAAGGAACTTCAGTGGCTCGAACAAGCAGTGATGTGGATGTAGCCATGTTCTGGGGGTTGTGCTAGAGATCAAACTTTTCTCTTTTGACAATTTAATATTAACTACAGTAAGGGGAAGGGGGATGAGGAGAAAACGTGTCTGTCACTATCGACTCTAACATAATCATCATCAGTGTTTCGTGTCAGGGCGGTTTGTGCTCTATACTGTGACATGGTATGAGAAAACATGAATGCTTCACGCGCACACCATACACACATGTACACCCACACTGTTTGACACCATGTTAACAACACTGTCATGCAATCTGTAGCCTGTGTTTGTGTGTGTGTGTGCGTGAGCAGCTCCTCTCCTATAACTAGCAGCAACTGTGACAAGCCAGAGTTATTCAGCTCAAACCTCTAGCCTGTGGCATTGTGTGGTGCTGGTGCAGGGAGGGCGTGGGGAAACGTGTGGGATGGGGGAGGGGGCATGCAATGACTCAGTGAATTGGCGTGTGTGATTTCCCACAGTAAATCCTTTGTCTCATCTGTCTGACAGATGCAGATTTTAATCTCCTCCCTTCATTCCACTTCTCTGAACCTGTTTTTCTTTCATCACACTTCCATTCAATTTGAGTTTCATTTAATATACCATGCCGCTTTCCAGGAAATGACAACAAAAACATCAAACTCAGCAGAAAATCTAAATTTCCTTATAGCAGAGTATTAATGTGATAGATTGGAATTATTAAACAGTATTGCTATCTTTGTTTTCCCTTTGTCCTACAGCTAATTAATGAAGAGCTTTCCTCATTATTGTCTCAATAATTCCTCTTATCTACTTATATTGCTTTATATATCACATTGTTCCTCTTTTTCTCTGACAATATAAATCCTTGCTGCATGCCGCCCACCCTGCCTTTTGCTTCACCTTTATCCCCTTCTCTCTGTACTGTCACTGATCCCTCTACATACGGCCACAAGGTCAAATATGTGCTGCTGAGCTGCAAAACACACGCACACACACACGAATGAGAATGCAAGCCAAATCCAATAGTAGAGATATCGCACAAAGTAAAATACTCTGTTATTTTTAAGAAATCTAACACTTTCTTTCTGAGGTATTGAGGTTAAGCTAAGATATATACAAAGCTGAATGGAAGGTCATAGGTTGAGCTATGAGAAAGCCACCTACCTACACAACACTGCAGATGCCAAAAAAAAAGCATTTGCTGCAGTATTCATTTACTGCAACCCTGCCATAAGTTCATAAAGGTCACCATACATTTTAGAGATACAAAAATGTATACTTACAGCTAGTGCTGTGACTGTATACAATGTTACAGCACTAGCCGTAACATTTTAGTGCATACGTTGATCAATGTCTATTGTTCTTCAGGTTGTAATGTGGAGTAGTTAAAACTGGACTCATCCTGATTTTATGTCAATAGGCATTTCAGTCATGTGCAAATGAAGTTTTTACAGGCCTTTATGCAGTTTTATGAAAAGAACAACTTCCCCATGTTTATTATTCCAGTTTGGTATCTAATGACTGGTAGGGCATTTGTATTGATGATGAATCCTATTTCCTATTTTGAATCCTATCCTATTTCTACTGGTGAGCTATCTTCTCAGCACTGTCTTACCTTTTTAAAGGTGTTTTGCTGTGTCTGACCTTGCATCTTCACCATGGTTCCTGGTGGCCTTTGGGATAACCAGGTATTTGTCATCTTAGACTGAACTATCCTGCTATTGAGTAACTCCACCCCTTTGGTTTGTGTCACCTTTGAAGTTTTGCAACCATTCGGCCAATCTGAACGACTTCCCCATGATTGATCCTGGTGAAATGGATCAATGAGTCGATGTCTCACTCATTTGCAAAGCTTGATATCATCCACACTGTTACTGCTGAGATTTAGGTTGTTCAAGAGACAGACGTCAGGTAGTAATTTACTTTTACTTGTTTTATATGTATTTTAGTCAGCAGTTAATTCTACTCAGTGTTTGCTGACAAAAAGCAGGCTTTGAATCCCCTTGCTGTTAAATTGTGCTATATAAATAAACTTGCCTTGCCTTCCAAAACCGCATCTGTACCACTCATTTCCCGTGTTAGAGTAAATATTTAAAAAGTCTTAAGTTCATATGTTTTAAGTATTTTAGGGACATAAAACCAAAACCATCTCGACACCTACAGGTAATGACAGTTTCAAGCAGCCTCTCACTGGGTTGAGTGTAGTTGGTATTGAGAGAATAATATTGAGCTATTTTTCCACATCTCATTAATCTGCTGCTGACAGAACTCATGAGCAGATGGCTTTTTATGAGGATGGTTATTTCCCAGAGGTCCTGATCATATTGACTGTAGCAGGACTTTCCTTTTATCACAGTCTTAATCTGTATATTTATATGTAACTTTTCTCTTCAAATATTTTTTATTGTGAAGCACAAGTAACAATTACAAATTGCCCCATTGGCTTACATTGCTTCCTTTTTATATTTTTAGCATTTTTTTATTTTTATCGATGAGCCGATTAAACGCGGTAAAGTGCTGGCACATCTAAAATCATTGAGACCAGATGTGATTTTCTTACAGGAGACACATCTTAAAAATGATGCACATAGCAGGATTAGGGCTAAGTGGATAGGCCAGGTTTATCATTCAAGGTTTTTTGCAAAGGCAAGGGGGACAGCAATAATTATTTGTAAAAATGTGCCATCCATACATAAATCTACTCTGACAGATAAGGAGGGTAGATATATTATGGTGATGGGAGAAATTCAGTCTATACCAATTACATTGTTGAATGTCTATGGACCGAACTGGGATGACCCTGAGTTCTTTAGAAAAACATTTAGCCTGATCCCAGACATTTCAACTGCAAATTTGATACTTGGGGGAGATTTTAACTTAGTTTTGGATACATATCTGGACAGGTCTTCAACTCAGAGAGTTGCACCATCGAATGCTTCTAGGTTTCTGAAATCGTTTATTGATAACTCAGGTCTTGTGGATGTTTGGAGAACTTTGAATACAACCAAAAGGGAATATTCCTTTCACTCTGGGGTTCATAATGCATACTCCTGTATAGACTTCTTTTTATTAGACAGTAAACTGTTACATGGAGTTCAGAATAGTAGGTAGTAATTATAAAATTTCCAGGGCCTTTATGTATGTTAAGCAGACCTATTTTAAATTTGGTGATAAGCCGCATAAACTATTGGCCAGGCATCTAAGGAAGAGAGAAAGTGATAGGGCCATCAATGCAATCAGGTCAGACTCAGGTTTGTTGACTAACTCCCATCAGGATATTAATACTGCTTTTAGACAGTTTTATGAACAGTTATATACATCTCATTGTAATGCACCTCCTGAATCTACATGTAACTTTTCTAATACTAATATTTTAGCTCTCTACTTCAGGGCATTAATACATGCAACAGACAATAAGGCAAGGAAATGCCTGAAACATTTTTAATCTTTAATTAAGGTCTTCTGATTATTGTAAGGATACAGTGTAGACCATAGTTGTCATGTACCAGGTTACACTGCTTGTCAAAAGGGCTTTTCCAGTGTGAAATTTATGATTCAACAAGTATAAGCTTAAGGGGAAAAGCAAATCACTACTGGGAACATTTTTCACGAGTAGTATCCAATAATGCACAGTTGTTTTCTTTGTTGTTTGGATACATATTTGACCATTGTTATTGTTGCATTCATGTTCCTTCCATCCTCTTTCAACAAACGCTGCAAACTGACATTTTACCCATTTTATTGCTCTCCCCTGTTGCAGCTCTGGCTGTTCTTAAAGCATCATCTTCTCTTTGGTTTTCCCCTGCATGCTAGCTCTAATGTTGCTCCAGCAGAGGATCTTTCAGAGAGGCCAGATTGTCCCAGAGGTAGCTTCAGGCACAGTGACGACAACTGGGCAACTCTGTCAACCAACAGGCTCCCCTCCTGGGACCCTGTATGTGCGTACATGGACACACACACACACACAGAACATCGAGATACATTCAGAAATAGAAAGCATTCAGCTTGCACAAATAGCGTAGTCTGGCATATACAGCCCTGCAACCTGTTGAAGTGTTTATCTTTGTTTATTAGAAGTCATAACAGCACACGGAAAACTAAAATTAGTGATAACAATAGCACATGAGTAATGCTGTTCTTAGCAGGAGGTAAAATCAAATGAATGTTATAGTATAGTTTAGATTACCTGAACTTTATAAACTAATGCAGGGCGAGATAAGTGAAGCAAACATTAAATCTGAATTACTATTATTAATGACAGCAAAACAAGATTTGATACATTGACTCTAGGTAGAATTAGAAGTCGATCAATTATAAGATAATAAAAAAGACATTACCATCACCCATAACTACCTTCAACATTGCATGTGATGGTAGTTTACTGTTATAGTATATTTCTTTTTGCTTGTTTATTGTGTAGCATCCGAGTCAGCCTGTTGAATGCTTATGAATCAATCTTGAAAGATACCAATTTCAGGAGGTGCTGTTGATAATATCCCTCCCTGACGGTTGCAGTGACTACGTTGCTTAAGCATTAATGACACAGAAATGTGTAAATGTTATTAAAGGATGCACATAGCAGGATTAAAGTGTTGCATTCTTCACATCACCATTTTCTTCAAACCACCACTTTCTCCTATTTCAAGCATAGTTATGATATATTTTTATTGCAAAAGAGGTGAATTTAAAAAAAATTTGCATCTATTTTTATGTTTTTGAAAAGTATAGAAATCTGAGATTAGTGGACTTTTATTACATGTTCAGCATGTGATGGCGTGCCAGCACGACACCATTGTGTAGATTGTCAACACTCGGAGATGAAGCCTTTCTCGCTCTGGGTCTCTGGGTGGCATAACAGGGCTAAGCCACACATCCCATTTATACAAGTTCGCAGCAGCAAAATTAGTTTCTTTTCCGCAGTCATCAAGAACAACAAAAACCAAGTTGAAAACATCTGAGGTCATCGCTGTGCTAGAAAATTCGTATCAAGCTCTCTCTTTCCCACTTAGGTTGTTGACTTTATTATCAGCTGGATACAAACTGAACTCTTCTGCTGATGTGAGAAAATTGAAAGAGAAACTTCATATTAGATTCGACTGATCTCACAGTGAGAGCTGGCCTTTTTAAATCTGGCATTACATGAAAACAACGTCTTGGCATACAGAGATTAATTACTCATACACCCTAAACTATTCCCTGTAGCTCTCATTTGACAGAAGCTTTAGTGATGTTGTTAAAAGCTACGAGTGCGATACTTGAGCGCACATTGTCTAAGTTCAGCCAAAACATGTTGTTGGTGATTTTCTCACTTTTCCTGACTTTGTCCTGCTGGAAATGTTCCACAGTCCTGAAGATATAGCAGTGACATTGATACAGCATCACCATGTCACCACATCTTAGATAAACGGTGTAATATTTAGTTTCAAATGTGCCCTTCCACCTTAGCTCGCATCTGTCATCTTTTCTTGGCAATTTTTGTGTACTTGATCTTTGGAAGTTCAGGGGAATATTTTTGGAGCACTGTGGCTATAGCCCATCACCCCTACTTTCCATTGGTTTGTAACAGAGGTGTAAAGAAACTATCAAAGCATTTAAAACGTTGAAGGAAATAAAAAGCTTATTTGACATTTTGATGTAATTATCATGCTGGATTACTGAGGACAATTCTAAACTTTCTCAGAATCCATGCTTGTTGCTTAGTAAGCAACATTAATTATAGTGTTGTGGCCTCAGATTTACACATAGAGATAAAAAAGACAAATAGACAGTGCTGGAAGCAGAGGAAGGAGCAAAGAAAAGAGGAAAGAAAAAATGCAAACAGACTAACCCTTAAATCCTGTCATGCAGGGGAAATAATCCCTCTGGAAAATTGTGTCTTGTTGTCTCTAGATGTCTTGTTGCTACAGCCATCACCAAACATTGCTTATCTCTTTGGCCCTTTGAGATTATTTGTACCACTATCAAACAAAACGTTATGAATCTCTAGATTTTAACCATCAGCTAAAATGACAACAGGGCTGGAAAGAAAGAGAGCAGCAGTATGTGAGGTGGGGGAACCAAGACTCTGACTGTTGCTGACTCATCAAACGGATAAAGTGCTACAACAATGCCGTAGAATGGAAATATATGCATCAGTAAACATAAATTTATTTAATAACATTTTCCAAGGACATGAACTGATTTGGCTGTAATATTGAGTGTGCACTATACTGAGAGCTTTAATTGCATCATTGTCTCATGAGATTAAACTAAATCTTTTCATAAAATTGACCATTCATTTACCTAAAACTGTTAAGTATTTTTTCAAACAAATATTTTGTGCATATAGTCATTGCTCTTTTTTTTATTATTATTTTTATCGACTTCTATGTGCTTATTTGAAATGTAAGCTGCAGAAAATGCGATGACATTGACTGAACGAAGACATGTTTTTTTTTTTTAATGTAATACCTGAATTTTCAATATGATGTGGAAAAAAACTGTTATTCTCACTAAATAAACTCTGATCTTTGAAATAAATACAAGCCATCTTTTTAAGCAGAACTTTTGCATCTGCCTTTAATGCAACCCAGGAAGGTCAGTGAAGTTTAAGATCATTAAGCTAATAACACCGTACAAATCCAGACTGGGTTAATTTGATCACTGTGGTTCAGGTTTCTTTTGGCCAGTTGGGTATTGTTCTCTCTCTTTCTTCTCTCTTTTGAGAAATTGCTGCAGACTCAGACTCGCTGTTAACCTTCTTCCTTCTTCATTTTCTTTGTCACTTCTCATTACCAATAATTTTGCATGTTATTTAACATTTCTGACCCCATTATCTTCTATATAGGAATATGTATTGTCTCCATTACTGTTTACCTATAACTGTGTTGTTTTTATTTATTGATGACAAAAATCTGAAATACACTTTTGTAATTAATTATCCTCTTATTTTTTTTTTTACCTTGTAGCATTAGCCCTGAGCCTTCTGCATCTTGCTAGTCCTTGGTCTGTTTAGCATGATTCACTAAAAAAAACACAAGATCTGGAAAATTAGGATAAAATCAAAGGTACAATGTTAGAAAAATTTTGGGTTTCATATAAATATAAATAACTCACAAATTACTGTCAGTTGTCCTTGCCAAATCAAAGGGAGGCTAGCTGACAAATTCATTCATATACATAATATACCTGGTGTCCTGACCCAGCGTAGTCACTTGAGGGTTAAACAGCTGGTTTTCTGTTTCTGTTTAATTTTAGAAACAAACAGAAAAACTTTAAGTATAGCCAAAATAAAATAATAAGCAGTAAAAAACAATAAACGCTGGACATTATGATGTTCTTCAAAATCTCAATTGTAAGGGGTAATGTCATCATTTTATACTGAAGTATAAGATAAAGTTTAGCTTGAAAGAAGCCACAGCACAATTTAATTCATTATAATTGAACACAAGTTTTGATTCTGTCATTGACTTAATGTGTAGTCTTGACTCACTGCTAAACTGAAACATTTTGTTGAATTCAGTGAATTTAGGTCAACACTTCTACATTACAGCTGTAATGATATTACATGATCAAAAGATGATTGTAATGGTCAAAGTAATTCACAATTACTGAATTTTTTTTATTTTAAACCTTTTTTTGTCTTTATTTATTACATTAAATTGAGTACTAAGGACAACGGCTTATAATGTTACTGCTCTGACTTACACTTATGTTATTTATTATGCTTAAAGATGTTATAAACAAATGGAATTGTAATCTTTTTTGACGTATCATTGTTATTGACAGTGGCAGTATATTTTGATAAGACTACTTAACATCATTATTTCAACTGAACAGTGGCTGTTTTTTTATATAAAGGATTGTT
>VUQR01019154.1:0-20012 GCA_015108515.1 Hemichromis elongatus
CAAACATGACTCCAAGGTTCCTCACAGTGTTACTGGAGGCCAAGGTAATGCCATCCAGAGTAAGAATCTGATTAGATACCATATTTCTAAGATTTTCAGGGATGAGTCTATTAGATATATATGATACAAACCAATGCAGTGCAGTACCTGTAATACCTACAGCATGCTCAAATCGCTCTAATCGAATATTATGGTCAACAGTATCGAGCACTGCACTGAGGTCTAGCAGGACAAGCACAGAGATTAGTCCGCTGTCAGAGGCCATAAGAAGATCATTGGTAACCTTCACTAAAGCTGTTTCTGTGCTGTGATGAGCTCTGAAACCTGACTGAAACTCTTCAAATAAGCAATTCCTCTGCAGATGATCTGTTAGCTGTTTGACAACTACTCTTTCAAGGATTTTTGAAATGAAGGGAAGGTTGGAGATTGGTTTATAATTAGCTAAGACAGCTGGGTCTAGAGAACTACTGCCAGCCTAAAGGCCTGTGGTACACAGCTGATTTTTTGAGATAGGTTGATCAGATTTAAGATTGAAGCATTAATTAATGGCAGGATTTCTTTGAGCAGTTTTGTAGGAATGGGGTCTAAAAGACACTGCTTTGGAGGAAGGAAGGTTCAGAGTTTGGAGATTGTTACCATCATGGGCTCATCCATTCAGGATGAGAATGAACAGTCAGCAATCACTTGCAGGTTTCTCAATTTATTGAATAATGAGCAAAGGAAAGACACACGTGGACTGCTAACTCTGAAAGGAAATGAAGTGATTTAAGTAACTCAAATAATGCATGAACTCAGGCGACTCAAACAGAAACTTAACTCAGCTGCTGCCCCATGTGGGAGTAAGGAAGGAGTGAGCTGTAGGTGAGTGCAGTCCTTATATAATGAGTGATAGGTGAGTGCAATTAAGGGCAAGCACCATACCCAATCAACAGTGAGGAAAAGAAACAAGGTGAATCTGGTAAAGTGAGTGTGATGAAAGGTGAGCCTTTACAACAGACACGTTGATGGTTTGGAGGAAGTAATTATTGAAGTTAACTCAGAAAGATCAATTGGAGAAAAAAACTCTAAATGAATATCAATGGTACTAAAAGTAGCTGTAGTTAATGTTGCATCTGTAAGATGATAATGGACCTCTGATGGAGTAGTTCTAACCCTAACCTACTGTGGACAAGAGCCACAGATGAATAATAACTAATGATTAAGGTGGTGGCCCACATTGTGAGTAAACAGGATGAGTTTGATGTTCAGTGTTAAATAATTACTGCAATTAGCAGTAAATTGCATGTTGCAAACATAGCAAATCAGTTTGTGTGCTTGATTTAAATATTCTCCTCCTTATAATTTATGCCTTGAATGAGGAAGTGCCAGAAATACTTATGCAATATGGTCAGTCCCCAAAACCTCCAAGGTCCACTTACACATACTCTTGTCACTGTACTCTCTATGTAAATACCAACATATTTTTAAACTCTAAAAACCAGTTTGCACTGGTGTACCGCATTGCTAAATTGGGGCTTTGGAGTCTGACATTAGGATTTAGCTCAAAGTGTTGCTGCGCCTACTAGCTGCAGAGTCACAGAGCTGCTAGCACACCTCTGCAGATTCTCTGGAATAATTATCATGTTCTTGATTGCCCGCACTAATTACCCTACATTTATCTATTTGTGGGCAAAATCACTGAAGGCGTGGCTTTAAACCTGACATCTCCTCAGCTGGTGAAAGGCATTCATCTCAAACTGCTTGGCTCTCATAGCCAACCAACTATGGAATGCATACTGTCCTAAGTGGATTTGAGCAAGGGTAATAAATTTTCTTTTGGTGAGCAATGGGGAGAGTTGTATAATGATGAAAAGTTGAGGCTTGCCTTGGAAGAAACAATGTCACCCAAGTAATGAGCTGGCTTCAAGTGTTTGTTATTTCAAAAGGCATTTTTCCTCTTCAAGGTGCAATCGTCATACAGTTGTGGACTCTGCTGTGGCATGTTGCAGTGAAAAGAAAATGTGAAGAGGGATTTGTTTTTAGCATTCCCTAAAATAATGTCAGTCAGTGAAGACAACCAGGAGCCAAAAATAGTATAACTGCATCTGATGCAATTAAAGATTGATTGCAAATTAGAAAAATATCACCCTACCTGGTTTAAACTGACTGGTCCCAGTTATTGTAGATCCACAATACAGATACATTCTGCACGGCAATGCAAAATGGCACTGCACTTTGAAAAAATCTTAGGACTTTACATTTTGACTCTGCAAAGACATCAAAGCAGTATAATTTGTTGTAATGCTCTTTTAAAACTCTTAATCTGTTTGACGCTCTTGCCTGCACTGTTTATTCATGTCCTTAATCTACATTAGGATTAAATTTGATGCACCAAGATGTTCCAGCACACAAGAACAGGCAGGAATCAGTTAACATGAGGTGCAGTTTTGACTTGCACATCAAACACAGGTATGTAAAAAGAAAAAAAATGCCTTTCTGTATAACGCTGCTGTTTTTGTGAGTGAGGCACAGCTGAACAGCGATAAATATACAAAAGTGTTTATCACGTTTTAATTGGAACTTGTGAGTATAAGTGGTTGCCAAATCCTAGTGTGCCCGTCTTCTCATAAAACTGAGCGCACCTAACCCACCGAGGCTATTTAAAGCACATTGCTGTATTGTTGACTGTGGCCACTTGATTAGTTGATTATAGCTCGAGACACACGTCATATGTGTTTGTATAATCTGACAAGTGTAAAACAACACTAGTTCTTCTTACCATTAGACAGTCTGTTTACCTAAGGCTGAAAGTTATCAGGTGGTGGTGTTAACTGGGTATTTTGTTCTCCTACCAGTAGCAGGAATCGGGAGTTTTGATGTTTAATCACTGTGTTCCTGGGTGTTAATGTAGGAGGATTGACCTTACATAACGGCAGCCCATTTAGTGGTATTCTCCTACACATGAAGTACGGTTTCCATGTGCAAATACAGTTATGCAGGTTGGCACAGAACTCTGTCAGAATCTGCTCATTTTTTTTCTTTTTTCTTTTTTTTTTTTGTTGAATGAATAAATTTAGGAAGCCCAAACATTGTCCGACAGTGCTCGCTAACCAAGACTACTCTCAGAAAACACGTGTCAAATGTAAACATGTGCACTCAGTCAATGCCACTCATCCATGATGGGATGATACTGCTGTCAGTGTGGCCCTCTTAAATGGAATTACTGTCATAGTTGGCAGGATGACTCTCATCAGGTGATAAAAGAGGTGTTGATACAGAAGCATCTGGCAGGTTTCAGAGCTCCAGACAGTTTCTACTCTCACCCAAATCTATCAAACCACAGACAACATCTGCTTGGGCAGAAGATTAGCCTAGTTAGCAGATATTGTGAGTTTCTAAGTGTGTTTCTTGTGCAGAGCAAAAATATTGATTCTGTTGATACAACTTAGATTAATCATAAACTCACCCAGGATGGGGGGGGGTTTACACTCAACTAAGCTATCTTCAGCTCCTCCTCCGCAGGGTTTTTCCTGCATATGTTACCCAAGGCTTGTTTGGTAAATGTTTTGATTGATCACCAGGATTTAGGGAGGAATCTCACACAATTTAACACAAATCGCTGTAGTCTTGGAGAATAAACCGGGGATGCTCGATGCCAGTGGCGTTTGGAGTTCTACAGTCTTAAACAGACGGCAACAGTGTGACTGCTCCATGGTGATGAAAGATGTGGTAATTTGATAAGATTTGATTGATGTTGATTTACAAAGTTTACTGTCTGCCGTGTATTTTATATCAAAGAAATGCTGGCAGACATGTTGAAATCTAGGTCAGGTTAAAGCCTCGTGAGACTTGTTTTTCAGATGAATTTAAGTGAAAGGACTTTGATTAAAAGGACAGTGGAGCTGATGTTAAATAGACATAAATCAGGGGGAGTGACGTGCAGGAAACATGCCAGAGTGTGCTTAAACCCTGGCGCCTGCAGTAGACTTTCATTATAAAGGTTATATGCTCATGCCAGTGAGCTATGGTGGCATCCATGCTGATCACACACATACAGACAGACTATATGAGACTCCATGCATAGATCAACATGGTTCACTAAAGGGTTGGATGAGCGTGAATCGAGAACACCTACAGGAGATGATGATGATGATGATGGTGCTCTGTAACACCATTATCAAAACATCAAATAAGGAAGTGTCTTTTGGAAGAATGAAACATGGTGGAACAGGACAGCACAGAGATACTATATGATCTGTTTTCTTTTCATTCGCCACCTGCCTCTATATACTCGTACTAACCGTCAGTGGTTCTTCTGTATGTCAGCGTTTCTCCTTTCTCAGTTACACAGACACACACACACACAGACACACGCACGCACGCACACACACACACACAAAGAAGCACGCAAAGACACCTCTTCTGTCTCTCAAATGTGGCCAAAACCCCCGAGGGATCAAAGCCATTTTTCATCTAATTACAGAAAACCTGCATGACTGGCTTTGAGGCAGCTTGTGAAAGGAGGGACATAGTCTTTTTTCTTACCCTGCACATATATCTAACCAGCAACCTTTAGCGAAAGTTTATTTTACTTTCAGTCACCGGTTCATGTTTGTTGCTACTTCTTTTGGTGGTTGAAATATGTTGCCCTTAAATATCACTCACCTTCCCAAATGCTTCTGCTATATAGAGCTTTAAGGCTAAACAGTTGATCCAGGAATTAACTAACAATCCAGCAAGCAGTTTAAACTAAGCACTGTGTTTTCTAGATTTAAAACACCTTGTCTAGTCCCCATCTAAATCCTGCAGGTCTTTCAGACTTACTGTTCATGCATGAGTTCACAATAGTGGTATTTTTCCATCATTGAAGCACACAAATATATCATCATATGACCCAAGAGTGACAACTAGAGTCTGCTTCAGAGGGGGACAGTACTAGAAAGGAATTTTCCCCCGGGACAGATCAGAACAGACTCGGTGAACTGACGCTGTCTTTGCGGGTGTGCAGCAAGTCTGCAGCAGCACTGGAAGAGGCAGCTCTGAGGTAATGTTTGTCTGCCTCTCCTAAAGATAAACCTGTCATTTGAGCACTGACAAACCTGACACATCCTTATCTTTTGCTTTTTATTTCTTCTTGGGAAAATGGAACCTAACTTGATGAGATTATGGATTTGTTTTACCTACTGGGTCAGAGAACACATCCTGAGCGTGGGTCTCATAAAAAATATCTCCTCTTACTTAAATAGTGGTAATTTAGTAAGTTAAAGAGACAAAATAGCGCTTTTATTACATACATTACAACCTAGAACATCTTGTTTGGATATATGATATGAGACATATTCTCTAGCCTATCAAAATAGCTTCTGAAATTTCTATGTATAAATCCATGAAGAGCTGCTCTTCTCTGTCTAATGTGTAGCTGTTTTAGCTTGTTTGTTCCCCCAGGTTGTCTGTACATTAATAGTTTTTATGCTCCTCAGCCCAACTGAGAAAGGTTTTATCTGCTGTTTGGACCTGTCTGGACCTCACTGTCCTAATGGGTGATCATAAATTTACAACTAGCAGCATTCAGCTTTACTGCTGTAGCACAGTGAGTTGACATCATAATACCGTATGTAACCTATGCCACCAGTGAGCTGTTAGACTGTTGTGATGCACACTCAACTTCTAAAAATTATCTTGCAAGTTTGTTTTTCTAGTCTTTAAAGCAGCTGCCATCCATCCTTCTGTTTTCTCAACCACTTATACGACAAGATGTGGGAGGTGGGTGACATCTGGAGTCTATTGCAGATGCCACTGAGCAACAGGTGGAGTACACCCTGGACAGGTTGCCAGCCAATTTCAGGGCCAACACAGAAACACAGACAAGCACTAGTCTCACATTAATTAAGCAATGAACCAACATGCAGGCTGTAGCAGGCACGAGTTTAAGGTCCTGGGCCTTTCTCTCTGGAGTTTGCAGGTTCTCCTTTTAGGCCTGTATGTGCTCTCCCAGAGTCCAAAGACGTGCTTTTTAACTGGTGATTGCTGAACTGGTGAATAGTTGTCTGTCCTTAATTGTGATCCCGCAGTAGACTGGTGATCTATGCAGGTTGTATCTGATGTCTTTGCTCTATGACAGCCCTGTGAATCTCTTTTTTTAGATCATTGTTTTAGTTTTACAAAATACAGGTTTTCTGTCAGACTGAATAGAATAGTTTTATAAAAATAAATACAGTTCTAGAGACTATTACATTTAAATTAATCAGGTTACTGCTTCAAAAAGGTCCAAATTATATGGGAGGGGCTTTGAAGCAGCTGCTAGTTAGTTTGTCATCTAAAAAAGTGATGTCAGTGTTTACTGCTTGTTTTTGCTGCCCCCAAGTGCCTAATAAAATCTGTTATTGTGGTCCATATTGGCATTTAGCCATTACTTCATGGCAGTTTTAACCCTTTGTTTTAAAAAGCAAGAAATTTAAAATATTTTTTAAAAAGTAATTTTGACCTTGTATAATAGGTTCAGTTTTTGTGTTGTTCTTGCACCGTTCTTCTTCAGCGCCTCCTAAGATCAGCCTGCATTTGACATCATTTTTAAATAACAACATTTTTCAAAATGCATCCTGATTCTCAGAGTCTGCGCTTGATCTAAAGAGAAAACATCATCTCAAGCACCACGAAGGACTACTTCCACTGCTTTGTTCAGACGTCTTACTTTGTCACCAGACACCTAGCCTTTTGAAAAGCAGTGATTTATGATGGAACTGATCGCTGCGGCATCTGTGCCAGCTGACAATGCTTTTGTTCCCTTTTCAGGAGACACAAGTGACATCAGATCACAGTCCAGATCCTGCTTTTTATTCTTCCCCTTGTGGCAACTGTAGGAGATTAAAAAAAAAAAAAAAATTTTTAAAAAAAGAAGAAGGAGGAGACTCTGCACAGAGCTGTTCTCTCGCTGCATGTCCTACTAATATCAGTGTCAGTGCATGACAGGGTCATTTTTTTTCCTGCAAAAGAGCAAAGAGTCTAAAGACTTCCTGCCAGAAACCCTTCAGGGTGTCATTGTCTAGCACAGTATCATGAGTCACTGTCCATCAGGCTTTCATTCAGGATTTAACTGGGCCAGGAGGAGGCACTCGCTAATGAATGAAGCATCCAAGAAATGCCATTTGTACTGCCTGACCTCAGTATTGCAATGGTAACAAGACCAATATAACATTACAATAACCATAAATCAATGCGCTGCAGGTATAAAGCTTCTTTAAAATCATTAAAGGAGGGTGAAAGTGAGATCCGCTCCCTTCGTTGCTCTTTTTATCCCCTCTCCCTTTTGTTCTATTCTTTATCTCATTACCATCACTGAAGCTGACCTCGGAGCATCCATCCCTGCCCTGCAGACAAACCCCTAACCCTGTGCTGAACTGTAGGATCATCCACCACTGTCACTGAGAAACCTTCACAACTCTGGGGTCATTTGGTTCACGTTGCCACCGTTTTTCAATAAATTTTTTAAAGGTGGATTCGGAATGTAATCGTGAATGTCCCGGCATTGTAATGGAAAATGTGACGAATGAACAAAATGACCTGAGATACCACCTGTCAGACATCAGGCCTTTACCTTGTTTACAGCCAACACTGGCTATTATTTACAGGGAGCCACACAGACATAAAACTCTCATACAAGTGGTTATTACAGTTCATGACACTGTGTGCACAGGTAACCACATGCTATGGCCAGCTAGGGTCCCATAGACACAGAGGTGGCACTCGAAAGGTTGAAGCAATGTTGAAAAATACCTTTCAGAGAATTATCCGGAACACGCATGTCAATCCAGTTGCAGATAATGAAATAAAGATAACGTGATTGAAAGGGTCTGTGGCACTGACTTCAAAACACTTTTGTCACCAGCATTGAGGGATACATATCAAAAGAAGTACTTTCAGGTATCTCTTTACCTCTCTTGGGTTGAAGGTGAGGGTGTTTCCATTTCTTGGCAAAGCATGAGTGAAGAGAGGGAGAAGATTAATGATATAATAGCTCTGACCACACGGTTTAGTTATTTAAACTGGCAGCATCAGCTCAAATTGTTTCATGGCTTTCTGCAATGATACATTTAGGAGCGTGTCTGGACAGGTTGCAATATGCTAGAGGAGAGAATTCATTGCAACGCTCTCTGAACTCAGCCAAGAGAGAGGAGCTTGGAAGCTATGACACCATTGCTAAAGTACACGCAGAATGCTTACGTCCCAGCGGCTTGTGTGCGCACCTTTCTTTTCTTGTGGACAGTGACAGAAATGATCGAATTTAAAAGTCAGAATCTGATTAAATGATTGCCTCGCTCCATTACAAATCGATTTAAAAGTCGGGTTTCGGCGAGGTGAGCACTTTTAGGGACAAATGTTTCCTCAGATATGACTACAGGTGAGCTGCATTGTGAAGTCCAGAAAAGAGAATTAAACCAAAGTAAGGAGATAATGTCTTCTTCTTTGGAAGGGCAAGGAAAGGCTGTCAGGTGCTCCCAGACCGGCTGACTGTCATGACGCTGGATGATGATCCGTGATATTTCCTAAGCGTCTCTGAGCCTTATGGGGTTGTAGTGAGTTTGGTGTTTTTGTTCAAAACATCCCGGGTCAGGATTACTGTAAGCTCAGCTCAGGTGACGTCTTCTGTTGGGGGGTGGGCAGGCATGAGGGTCCTCTATAGCCCTGTTCCAAACCACTCCAAAAACAGGAGAAAAGTATCATATGGGGTTCTCAGATCATTTGTAGACACACCATTAAACACCTTCAAAGGCAGCTTTTGACATACTCACTCAAAATTCTTATTACCCCGTGTCTCAGATGCACTTCTGTTTCATGATTAAATATTTCAAAAGCTTTCAAGGGCAGGTTAAGCGGGCTGGTATGTTCATTCATAGCATTGTAAATGGGTGCCTCAAAATCCCCCAGGAGAGCTTATCGAGTCTGTATTCTTACCTTAATACCGCCAACAACACCCTGAAGCTATTTGACCACTGTGTTTACTTGTAAAATCAGATAGACCACGGGAAGTCAGATAGACCCTGCGAGGGCCAGGATCTCTCTTGTGGGGAGTGGATATTGTCGGCTATCTCGAGCTTCCATCGCACAGTCTCAAACAGAGTTAAGAGTGTGCACGAATGAGCTCGGCAACCATACAGTATCTCTGGAATCACATAAAGACAACCTTGTGCTCTGCAATTTAGTGTGCAGCGCTCAGGTGCTTGTGCATGTCTCAACCAGAGGAAAAACAAAAGTATGACTGACATAATCATGTGTCAGAAGATTTATGGTCAGAGAGAGCAGAGGGGAGAGAAAAACTGGGAAGCGCATTTTCTCTCCCCACCTCTTCCTCCACCTCCTTCTCCACCTTCAAATTATTGTCTTTAGTGCCGTCCACTCGTTTGAGTGAAATATTGGAAACAGTTGAAACAGAATAGACTCTCTGAGCCGCGAGTTAATGAAAGCCTTGATTGCACCGCTCTTTATCTGTGAAATTGAATAATTTCCTTATTCATTGGTGGTATATTTTCACTAGTCATGCATCTTTTTTGTTTCCTGCGTAACCTGCTACACGCATGAAGACGTACAGGCAATCTAATCACTTTGTAAGCTGTAACTGGGTTTGGGTTCATTATGCGAATTGGAACAAAATCCTCAATTCGAGTGCCAGTTTCAGCACATGTCTGCATCATCAAGCAGATTTCAATTTAGCCATAAATCTGATCACTGCTGTAGTCAAGCTTGATCTAATGATAAAACATAGAGCAGGATGGGTCTTGCTTAGATATATTTTAAAGGCTCGTTGCTGGCTTTGACGCTAATTGCTGGCTGGAGCTCAGTGCCGGGCTGCCCTGATCTATCAGGTCATGGGAGCAGATAGGGAAGCTGTGGCAGACCGCCAGCAATAACAAAGGGAGTGAGCCAGACTACTACCCATAAATCTGCAGCTACCACCAATTTCCAGCTCCCGCAGGTGATGGTTGAGCGTGTGTGTTTGTGTGTCTATGTGTGCGTGTTTATAAACAAAACTCCAAAGGGTAACACTACCCCACTTCAAGGCAACAGGGATATTACACCTCTGAACATCTTGGCATGGGCCTGGTCCTGTTTATGGAGAAACACGGTTAAGAGTATAATTAGCAATCCAGTGATCCTGCAGGGTGTCTGACTTATCAAAGAAGGTGGTATTTTGTTCTTGTGACTCAACGAGTCTGAAGTGACTGTGGCCTCTGTGTGGTGGGGTTTTGCACCTGACTGGAAAACACTGCAGGTGGATTACCTGGAACAGTAGCTAAACTACACTGTTTGTTTTGAAAAAGGCGTGTTTTGCTGTAAATAATAGCATCAAAGGCTTCACGGTGTAAATCTTCAAAATCCGCATTAGCAGAACCAAAGGGCACCTTGTAACTTTAGAGCGCATCATTCAAAGTATCCACACAAAGCTGGGATTTTTTGCCCCTGTCATTCATGTGTTTGATCGCTGCAAGCGAAAGTAAATGGGGGACACGTATAAAAAGATCTCGGAGACGTACGTGTTTTGTCCCTGAGATAGTGCGATGTGGGTCTTGCACACAAAAACCCTAGTTTAGTTTTAACCAGAGCGTTCTGAGCAGCTGCCTTTTCTTATGCGTGAGTCTTTTGTATCAATATTATGAAAGCTGAAAGCCTTTGTCAGACAGAGACAAGCCCCTGTTATTATCCCTTCACGCCCTTTTCCCTTTATTCTAGGTAGATTATCACTGCCAATGACACATGATATGGCTAATCTACTGTAAATTAAACCTGAATTCTCATGTGTCTCCGTTTTTTGTTTTTTTGTTTTTCACAAAGGAGGTAGGGGAAAAAGGTTCTTTCACAGAGAACATGCTCATTTGGACAGTGTGTAATATACAGCGCCGGTGAAAATTTTGTCAGTCAGTCCTTGGAGATTACTGGGAGCAGGTTTTCCATCAACACCTTCGGGGCCACCTCCTTACTCCACTTCCAGGCCAATGAGAGTGGAATCTGGAACCACTGTGGGCTTTTGCATCGTTAACATTTCCCTGACACGCTGGCCGGCCTCTCTTGGAGACTACCCTGCATTTTCTCTGCAGTGCTGGAGTTGTTGTAGCAACTGGCGGCCCAGAAGTGAATGAAGCAGATGTGCGAGTCATCTATCACCTGACAGCTCCCACTCCCCCGGCTGAGCAAGTCATCACTGTGACAGTCCGCCCAAGCAGTCTCATCAATTACCCCTGTACCCTACCATTAGTGGACAAACACTTTTCTTCTGGGACACATTCAACTCCTTCCCAGTGTGCGAGATGGGCCCTCAATTGAGCCTGAATAACTTTCCCCTCTCAAAGAACATCTCTGTTTCTGTCGAGCATCTCACACATTGCGCTGGTCCTTGATTTATCGTCATGGTAACTGTGTGATATTAACAAACATATTTATTTTGCGATAATTATGTCAATCTGTTATGCTTATCTGAATGAGTAAATGGCACTATCAGTTAACAGATTATTTTTGTGTGAGCAATTAAAGTAATTAGAGCCATAAATGTTCAACAGCTTCACTGCATCATATTTTATGGCAACAATCTGACAGCTAGGGTTCCTTTAATTTACAATTACTGCTAAATTCACTACAAGACACGCTAACTCATTCTGAGGCATATCCCAACTGTTCAAGTGTGTTTTATCCACATAAAGCTATTGAAGAAGATTTCTTTATGGCATAATCGATAAAAAAACAACAACATGTGAACAAGAAATCAGGGAACTCGTGCTTTCTAAGTGTTATTCTTTTCCTGTATTCCATCAGTAGTAGTCATGAAATGCAGTAAACACAGACATTTGAACACTTATAAACAGTCTCTATCACTTACAATATACAACTATGGCAGCGACAACAGGGGCCAACTTACATATATCAGCTTCTTTTTTCACAGGGGTTTAAAAATAGACGTCGGGGTCAGAATGCGACCTTGAATATGCAAAATATATAAATAAAACATTCATATAAAAATAGGCTTTTACAAAATATACTCTGTTAACCAATGCTTACCAAACATGGAAAGTATGCCCGTGATTTTTGTTTTTTCTTTGTTTGTTTTTGATCAATGATTCCAGTTAAGCTAAATCAGCTTGAAGTGAGGAATGCCGCTGAAGACGGCCAGTACAGCATACAAATACAGCCTTCTACCTCACGTTTCTAGACTAGCAGCAAACAGAGGGAAGACAAACTCACGAGAAGGTCAGAAGGTCAATTTGAGTAGCCTACATTTTCATCTGCAATAACATTAGTCTACAGCAATACAGATTATTCCAGACAGATTCAATTCCAGTGTCTTAACCATGAACAAGGTTGAATTTCTTTAATAACTCATAACATTTTGGGTTTTTGTTTTTTTTGTCCATATCGGACAACATCAGTAGTTCTTTATAGAATAAATTAATATTAATTACTTTTAATTCTCTAAATACAAGTATGTTAAATATTCCAAATTGCTGTTTAATTTCATCTGTGCACAGGTGGTGTAAGACATCACGTCCACCATAATTTATCTGCATTGGCAAAGTCCAAGCAGTCAGCATGTCGGTACATGTCCATATAGCTTAAAGTCTTGACATTTAACTTTAGAGACTCCCTTTGTGGTCACCCAGTCGCATATTTTTTCCCCCTTTAACAGTGGTTGTCACAATGCTTCGCCACTACATCCCAACGAGCAGTCCAAGAAGAGGGGTGAAGAGCTTTTGTGCAAAAAAAAAATCATGGTGCCTCATTTTTAGCTTACTGTATATGCAGTAAAGTAGTTCCTCGTGATGTATGTAAAGACTGCAAAAACAGCCTCTTTTTTTCTTGTAAAGGTTGTCCATTAAAACACAAAAACAAGACCGCTCACATGCGTACATCTCACACACACACACACACATTTGCACAGACTCGCACACACACACCATCCAATAAATATTCTCATTTGCACGTGTACACCTCTGTCCTCTCGCTGCACGTGTTGCATTTCACATAGCAGCACCACAGGAACTTGCAGTTGCACTGCCAGACCCGGGAGTACTGGTGTGTGTTGTATCCCCGACCGCAGCACATCAAGTCGCAGCCGCTGATGTGTTGCATCATTGTCTTGTTACACACCCTTCCCTGCGTCCCCAAGCTCCCCGTGATGGGGTCCGCCTCACAGTAGTTAGGAGACTTGTCTATGTACACCAGCTCAGTATCCATGGGCTTTCGGTAAGAGTACGGCTTCTTGATCTTGAGGAATTTAGGGCGCTTGTTGCGGCTGGCTTTGACTGGTTCCACGTGTACGGCGTGGGCATATTTCTCCTTGAGAATGTAGCCGAGCTCGCGGAACTTGGGAAGTGTAGTCCAGCAGGTTTTGGTTGTGCAGGAGCCTGAGACACCATGACACTTGCATTCCAGTCGCATGTTCTTCTCCAGCACCTAGACACAGAAAAGCAGCTTAGTAAGGTAGTAAATGCACTCCAGGCTGCCTGTTTTACAATCAGTTCCTGTTGACTATAATGATGGTTTCACTGTGTCACCTCTGGAACGTGGTCATATTAAAATCAGAATTTGTCTGTGATTACAATCGAAACTATGCTTGCATATCCATACATTAAACTGTCTCAATCCATACTTCAACTTTACTTTAAAACAGGCGAAAAACGTGCAGCTTATTAAACAACGTGACTGACAAATACACTACGGCTAGGGATTAAATACAGCCCCACCACATAACAGTGTGGTACCGTATACACAGAAGCCAAAATAATGTATCAGATTTCAGGCTCTGTGTGTGTAGTTACCACACACAACACACAAATGTCAAGAGTGACTGTACAAGGCGCCGAGTGACTGGGATTACGGCTAAAGCCTCAACTGATGACAATAAGAAGTGCCATTGACTAAACTAGAGTTTTCTTTAGCAACAAGGTCAATTGCAGTTTCCGCTTTTTTCTAAAATGCTAGGTGTTTGGTATGCGATACGGTCTCCTAAAGCCATTCGTGAGAAATTTACGTGTCTGTGTTCTTGACAAGTAAACTGTAAGGAGTAAAAACCCAAATACAGACGTGTGAACAGGGACCAAAAGGAACAAGTTTTCCCCAAGCAAACCACTTCATAAAAACCTTGGCTTCACTCCTTAATCCATCACTTGTCCTGTGACCAACACTTGTGACAACCATTGTGTAGACGTCTCCGAGCACGGAGCTGTGAACGCTGCTCCTGCTCAGTGTCACCGCTTTTGATTAGCATAAGTAAAGGAAAACAGAGAGTCTATTTATTTGCAGAAAGAATAGGAAATAAGTGAGGCTGCTCAAAGTTTGAATCCACGAGTAGTCCTTTTCGTTGGGAGGCAGTTTAGCTGTCCAGAAAAGCCAATCTGAATTCACCGCCCTGAAATGGGTGCAGAAAATTATCTGCTTGGTGCTATTGTGTTAGGAGGCTTTTCAGCCTCTGTGTTCAATGTGTCGGTTGTGGGAATCAGGCTCTTTTGGCAGAGTCAGAGACGGAGAGAGGATACGGGTTAACTTGGGCAAAGCTGGGCAAAGCCTTAGCTGTTGGACACATTATTCCACTCAGTTTCCAACTTCTAGACCTACTGGAGTCTCTTTGTCATTCTGCAGCGTTATGCAACCATCCACACAAATACACACACTCAGAAAAAAAGATTAAAATCAACTCGTAACTAAAACTAACCCTAACAAAACTGTCTAAAATGTAGTTTTTCAATTTAGTATTGTTGGCTTTGTTTATGTTTTTATCTTGTGATCATTTGCTTATTTTTTGTTTTGTTTTTTTGCATTTTATTGTGAATAAAAATATATTAAACTCTGAGAATTGACCTAAGCAGTGAATTTAAACTGTGCATTAGAAAGTACCCCTCCATACAGACAAATATTACCCAATGACGAGCAGCTCTGATCGCTAAACTGTAAACAGCCCCGAGCTGCATGTGCATGCACATTGCACCTGATGTGGGTTTGCGCTAACAGAGAAATTGTGGGTGGGGATTGTCATAAAGGTAACTGTATACTGTCCCAGTGGTGCAAAACATGAGGGGGACTGGGCTAATGCCTTTTTGTACCGTGTCAATCTGTTTTCAGTTCAGAGATCTGGGCTGTAATCAAACCCTGCCACTTAGACAGCTAAAAGCAATCTTTTATTCCACTCCTTGTTTAAGCTTGGTCCCACTGCTCAGTGCTTTGGCTCACTCCTACCAAAGCATTACCAGCTTTAGACTACTTAAGATCAATTCATCATTATATTTAAGTGTGGAAAAAGGGACATGGAGATTGGAGCAGGACCTTTTCACAGTCCTCTTGTTAATTACCTACCTTGCGTCCCACCTCGTTATTATGGAGGTTCATGAGTGTCCTTGCATTCTGTTTGACCTCCCGTGCGTCAATAAATACTTTGGAGAAGCCTAAGCCGTAGCTGATATCTGCTGAGCAGCCTCCCCACTTCCATCCTTGGTCTTTACTGTAGAAACCCTGCTTCTCCTTGTCACAGCTACAGTCACTCAGGTTTCCCTGTGTGCAGGCGGCTGTGATTGCATGGGCCACCCCTGCTGCGATGATGGCGTAGGTGAATGCAGCCTCTCTACTGCCTAGGGGAGCAGAAAAAAAGGTGATGAATAATATGATAATGACATGTAATAATAAAATGTAGGCATACATTGAGTTTAATTAGGAGGGGAAGACTACAGTGTTTCTCCTTTACTATAAAAGGAATACTACAGAATGCAAGAGGCTGTTTAAATAAGAAAAAGAGGTCAATTATTAACAGTATGTGTGCTTACATCACAGTCTTACTGACATATCGCTCAAGGGCTGCAGTGTTTTGAAACCTGACCCGGAAACTGTCGTGCCCGTGAACCAAAATGTCTGCAGGCTGTACCGTCAACAAAGCTGTATGGATAAGGAAGGGCTATTGATCCACTTAGAAGCTGTCACATTCTGTGTAAACTCATAAGGCAGTCACATCAGAATCTTCATTCTGCTGTTATCTAGTTCCAGGCCCAGCTGACAAATCATTTACACACACGGAAATATCGACAAATAACTAAAGGTTAATCTGACAGGACTCAGACAGGAGTCAAAAGACCGAACCTGAAGCGTAGCTCTCAAGTCGAGCCAAAAGAAAGTCTAATATCGCTTTTAAATGTCTTATTTGAAACCTCAGGTGTAGTGTAAACAAAGCAATTCATGTTGAAATGTTCCCAATATGTATGTGAGCATTCTCTAAAAAAATTTAAAAAAATCAGCAAGTATGACGTTTTAGTTTCAGATCTGTGATTCATTATAAAGCAAACAGGAAACTCCTAAGTGTATCATCCATCATATCTATGTGTAAACAAACTCTTTTTGTTACTATTCGCTCAAAACAAACATCATACCTTCTTTGTGCTTCCTCCAGCCACCAAGTTCACTATGTAAAGCTGCCATGTTTTTGATAAACAACTTGGATGTGAGCCCTTGCCATTGAAAAAAAAAAACAACTCATATTGAGGCATCAATTATTTGGACGTTTTTATAGACTTGATGGGCTCTGAGCCAAAAAAGAAGGTGTGTCAGAGCAGTCAGTTCGGGCTGCACCGTTGTTAATTTTTCCCCTGCTCTTCTGAGTGCATGGGTTTACCACAAGAGATGGTATGAATACTTCATAACCTTGTAATGACAGAAGGAAGATCTTTAAAAGAAAGTAGAAAAAAATCAAAAGCCTGTACGTGTTGAACTAGGAGTGCCAGTTTACTCACACCTTAACCGTCTCTTTGTATGTTCCTCATCTTAGACTATTGGTGTAACTACAAAGTTCAAGTGCAAATATGGCCGAGGTCTAGACTGTCTCAAATCTAGTGCACGTTGCGTCAACATTGTGTCAGTCACCCTGCTCATTCATTTCCAATTGTTGCTTCCAGAACAATAGCAAGCTACTCAGCTCCATTCAGCCCGGGCATCGACAATGGTTTTCATTTACAACCATTCATCTTCTAAGCTAAATCTGATCAGTGAAACCAATCTATTTGGTACGGCTGTCCAAGCAATAGACTTAAACTCCTCTTTTGGACACACAGACCAAAACTCTTGATTGGCTAAAAGCACTCATTCAAATGGGGACAGATTCTCAAATCCATTGTTTTCATTTCAGAAGCATGAAGAGATAAACTTTTCTTTCCAATAGCAGCAGCTTCCAACAGCTGGCCCAAGCTACTGACCATTGTGCATTGGGCCATTTGTGATTTTTAAATTTTAGTATCTTTAGCTGGGGATGAAACAAAAACATATTTCAGGTCTTTTAAGGTTAGGTAAAACGTTTGACAAAGCCACCTCTGTTGTTCTAAGCTTCCCACTACCTGTAGCCATAAAGGCATCATAAGACAAAATGCCTTTAGTCTTGAGCAAACACTTTCCTTTCCACTATCTAATAATCTTTAATCCGTTTTAGCAAACAAGGCACAAAACTTCAAAGATAATTGAGCATCCCCGGGAGGGAGTTCATCCCTCTTTAGAGGAAACTTTATTCCAGCTGCAGGAATTGATTTGGATTTATTTGTTTCTCTAATTTAGTACTTTCAAGTCTTGCTTTCCTCTTGGCTATTCCTAACTGTAACTTATACCCGTGGTAAGACCAACATCCTTACAGTGAGAGCCACCCATCACTAGAAGGATAAAGACCAGTGGAAATGTGCCTCTAGAGACTCTAGGGGCTGAAAAGAAAAGCTGCCAACAGTCACAAGAGTCACAAAACTCAAAGTCACAAGAGTTTTGTTACCATGCTGGTCTCAGATACCAGCATGGTCTCAGATACCTAAGAGAGCCATAGTCGTTGAAACGTGGGACGCAAGAATAACCCTGATGTGAACGACTCCTGATATGATGAATCCAACAATGAATTGATGAAAAAACAGATGATTTTTTTTAATATATATTTATGATGTCCAGGCGCTTGACTGGTGACAGTGAACAAACACACACACATATATAAGGTGCAAGTCAGTGTTTGGAATGAAGTCATAAGAAGAGCCAAATACAAAGGCTGTTTTACGCACAACGTGCAAAGGTGGTTAATACACTGTGTTTGCTGCTGGAAGGAAAGACAAAGTTTCAGAGAGAAGGCTAAGCAAACGTTAACAGACAGCAACATACCCACTTTCAACTCTTTTCCGAAGACAGTCCTTTCTCCAAGCGCAGAGCAGTTCCAGCGCCCGTTTTTGAACTGAAACTGACACTCATTGATGCCCATTTGGGCTCCCTCTCCGATGACGATAATGGCATCGGGGCGACTCTGGCAGATAATCCGTTGTCGTGGGGCCAAACCGGGGATCTTGTTACAGATTATACTCGCACCTAGGGCCACCACCGATGAGAAGCCACTGTAAACGGAAGATGGATATGACTGAGAAAACAGCCATCAGCTTCTTAGCTTTGTTAGCTTCATGTTATTTTATCTAACAGTCTAAAATCAGATGCACCCCTAGTTCCTGCTTTGTGTTATAAGTTTGTGTAATAATCCAACCATTTAAAGCGTCCGCGTGGAATAAAAATGCCGTAACTGATGTAATTCTAATTTAGGAGGAGATATAATCAACATAATTGTTTGTTTTACTTTACAATAGATTCTATCATATGTGTGAGCTCAGGTGCATCGCAAGAGTATTTCTGCAAATTAACTAAATTGCAGTTTCATATAATTTGCATTATTATGACTGTATGCGTTTTATGATCAGTATATGATAAAGGAAGCGTGATTCACATATAAGAGCAAGTGGCATGTAAGTCCACGCTCCTCGCTCGTTTTATTTATTCAACTGCGTGCTTCTACCTGCTTTTGAGGAAATACAGGGCTCAGGAGTCGTTTCTGAAGGACTGCACTTAAAAGTCTGCCAGTCGTCAGCTATTAAAGTGTTTTGTGTTGTGACTGACTTACAGCAATTGATGAGAAATCAAATGAACGCTCACCCGATTTTCAAGTAAACAATTCCCAGGCAAAGTAAAACTCTTAAAATCCAGCGTCGCGTTCTCCGACTCATTTCGGCCAGCTCTCAGTTTCATGCAACGATTCGTGGAGCTGATTAATCACTCGGTTCTCTTACGCTCCGGTCGATCACGACACAGGTAACTCCAGAGGAAGTCCAAAATGACGAAAAGCATTAAAAAAAGGGGGGGCAGCAGATGTTTCGGTAGGTTTATAAATCACCGACTAGAGTATCATCCAAAAATCCCATTAAGTGGCCCCTATCGCTGGGCCCTCTTGTCATTGCGAGGGTGTCACAGGTAACTCTTGGGGTGAGCAAGTGCGATTATCTCTGTCTCACAGTTCCTCTGCTACCCGCAGGTCTTGGATATTTATCTGCTTCATCTATCTGGGGCGTGTTCATAGGAGACATGGGGCCCTGCTGAAGAATCCCGCCAGGGCTGAATCTCAACAGAAACACTCACACATACACACACATTCAGGCCTGCGCACTCCTCTGCTCTGCATTTACCTTGGCTGATTAGTACTCCTATTAATTTTGGAGGGATATTAATAACTCAACGCGTTAACCAATTTAAAATTTTTCAGCTTTTATTTTGCCCAAGTTAACATTTTTGGATCACTGCATTTTATGTCATACTTTCCAAAAAGAAGAGTAGAAAAAAAAGAAGAATATTTAAAACGATTCTAATTAAAGCCAAGATCAGATTTTTAAGAATCTGATTGAAGAGTACCCCACTCTCTCAACTCTTTTTGACGACCTCTGGTTAAATTATGCCTTTATTGAATTTTGCATGTGGATTTAGTTTGTTTTGTTGTTTTTTTTAATCAAAAGTAGAATTCGCCGGTCTCTTGTACTTTCACAATGCGTCTGGTGCGCGCTACCTGTTGAGCGTCTCCTGCCCAGGCTCTCTTGTGGGTCGTCTGTCTTTGATAATAGCGACATCTGGTGGTGCAGCGAGGACAATGCTGGTTAAAGCGAACTCGCCCTCCTTGTCCCTGGATTCCTTCCGTAGCTTGCTCATTTGAGTCGCACTTTCTCTTTAAGTTACTGAGGAAA
>VUQR01019157.1:0-12535 GCA_015108515.1 Hemichromis elongatus
GTTTAAAGTGACTGTGCATCCGGGTAGCAGTACAGTGTGGTGGACTGATTAAGAGAGCGTATCGCCTGCGGGAAGAAGCTCCTCCTCAGTCTGTCTGTGTTGGTCTTCAGGGAGCGGAATCGCTTACCTGACCTCAACAGAGAGAACAGTCTGTTGCTGGGGTGACTGAGGTCCTTCACAATCTTCCTGGCCTTGGTCCAGCACCGCTTGCTGTAGATTGAGTGCAGGTCAGGGAGCTCGGTGCGGATGATGCGCTCAGCTGATCGCACCACCCTCTGTAGAGCTCGTCTGTCCTGCATGGTGCTGTTCCCGAACCAGGTTGAGATGTTTCCCGTCAGGATGCTCTCTGTGGTGCAGGAGTAAAGGTTCCTGAGCACCTTGGAGGGCAGTCTGAAGTCTCTCAAGCGCCTGAGGTGGTAGAGACGCTGTCGGGCCTTTTTCACCACGGTGTTGATGTGACAGGACCATGACAGGCCCTGTGTGATGTGAACACCAAGGTATTTGAAGCTCTCCACTCTCTCCACTGGGCTCTTGTTGATGATGGGGGTCTTATATTATATTATATTATATTACATTACATTATATTATATTATATATGTATATATATATATATATATTGGCTGAAGATAAATTCAGTGCTGAGATTCATGGATTTCATAATGAAGGTGCATTCTGACTTTTATTACAGTTCATGTCATAGTGAAACTATGGAAGTGTCTTTGTGAGATCTAATCTTTTCATATTAACATTTGTGTAATATTATTCACATAGACCTCTGCTTTAGATAACATGGTTACATTAGGGATTTGTTATAACCTAATTAACCTAATTTAAGACTTTAGCTGTGAGCTTTCAGTGTCATTACATGCTGAAGTTGCATAATTAGTGACCTCACATGCTCACAGTAGGCGACTCTTTTATATCACCTTACAAATATGGATTCAGTGAGTAAACTGAATGTTGTCTAAAGGCTGGGTGTTTGCACAGCATCTAAATATGCAGCTTGGAGAAAGAACATTACTTAATGTATTTCGACACACTGCATTTTTTAACATAACTAAAACTTGTCAAATGGAATCTAAAAACTAATTTTTGTATGCAACTCTATTCTGTTTAATCACACTGTCACTTTACTTAAATTGATTTGACACAAGCTGGTGGGAGGGCCTCATTTAAAAAATGAAACAACCTAGTTTCAGTTATTAATAGCTGCTGGGTTCTGGGTGGTGTTCAGCGCTAACAAGATTAAGTCATTATGCGCTCACTTTCAGTGATCCTGACAGCCGTAAACATGCAACATGTGGTTTGATTTTCTGTCTTCCGTATTTTTGCAGGTCCCATCAGCAGCATACTGGTTAACACATACGGCTGCAGGCCCATCGTCATGATGGGGGGCTGCCTCTGTGCCCTGGGCATGATCTCAGCTTCCTTCTGCTCCAGCGTGTTGCAGCTTTACCTCTGTATGGGAGTTGTTACTGGTAAGTCCGTCTAAATCCACCTAAATCCATTTTGGGTTAATTTGATTAGACTATTAGTTGAAATCTGATTAAAAACAAACATTGTTAAGCAAAAGAAATTGCTTGCGTTATTTATTTAATTCTCTGTGTTTTTCTTGTATTTAAACATTTTATGATAAATCAATTCCATATTTAGACATGACACTTGGCTTTATGGTTTCTGGAAATCAACTACAGTACAATGGAGAGCAAATGGCATACATTTATCATCTAATGATCAACATTCACATGTGGGACACAAACCATTTAGTGTCCTGTTGTACTCTACAACTCTTTAGTAGCTTTTTAAATCTCTATGAATTGCATTAGGCAGATTTTTTTTCGTTAGCTTTTTATGAATACAACCCCAGTGCAACTGAAGAAAACACCTTCAAATAGAAAACTGCTGCAAAAGCATAACACAAACACATTGGAGTTAAAAAAAACAACAAAAATACAAAAACCTACAAAAAAAAACTCACAATGGAACACAATAATACGACAGACCAGCTGCAGAAGTGTCACGCTACAAGAAAGGGCTAATAGCAAACATGTGTTTTATAAATACAGTATGATATGAATCATGTAGCTGAAACAACCATTAAAATGCATCTTTTTGTACCTCGCAACGCTGATGCAGCGTGTCTCAGTGAAGTCCTTTGCGTGTTTTCTGTCAGGTTCTTGTATGATTTGGGTTTGCTTGTTTTTTTTTACTTCCACTGTGTTTTATTCAGTTGTTTTTCTAAATATATCTGCAGTGTTTTAGTGAACTTGTTGTGCTTTTGCAGCGTTTTTCTATTTGCTGATGTTTTCTTAATTTGCACTGCATTTTATCTCTCAGGGCCACAATAAAAAGAATAAATCCAAATGAAGTGAAATGTAAATATTCCGACAACACAAAAATATTTAGAAACCCAATTAAGCCCGTGCATTACAGGGAGTTAATTATTGCTAGCTGTAAAGCGTGGCTAACACAAATATACTTTTGAATGGAGCCAAATTTGAAAATCATATTCTTTAGATTTTTATTTTATTTTGTTTAAAAGAAATGATGATCATATAGTATGAATACTGTCAATGTTCTATTTTAACAAAATGTACACCCTATAGCCTTGCTAGCATTTTTATGTGATCATCTGATCCAGGCAGCCAGTGTGCACTGTGCTAATGCTAATCCACAGCAGGGATAATAACGACCTTTTTCATTTCACGCATTAGCCTGCTAATGTCAAGCCTCCTAATAAACACTAATAAGCACAAATTATAGTTGTGGCTGGTAGGAATGTCGTTAGTTTTATAGACTCAAGCCAACTTGCGCTACTGTAGCATGGCTACAAGCTACAAAGCGACATCAACAAAAAATTGTAACTGCAGTTAAAGCACAGGTGTTCAAGTGTAATGCCTTTCTTTCAATATAGGACTGGGGCTGGCCTTCAACCTGCAGCCAGCATTGACTATGATAGGGAAATACTTCTATAAGAGGCGTCCGATTGCCAATGGGCTGGCAATGGCAGGCAGTCCAGTCTTCCTCAGCACCCTGGCTCCTCTCAACCAGTATCTCTACAATCAGTTTGGCTGGAGAGGAAGCTTCCTCATCTTGGGTGGCCTACTGCTGAATTGCTGTGTGGCAGGTTCACTCATGAGGCCCTTGGGGCCTCCGCCTGGCAAGGTCAAGAAGGATGAAGAGTTGGCCGTCGTTGCTACCACGACAAAAGAGAAGCGCAGTCTCTGGCAAATAGTTAACAAGTATCTGGACTTATCCCTCTTCAAGCATCGCGGCTTTCTCATTTACCTGTCAGGCAACGTCATCATGTTCATAGGCTTCTTTGCACCTATTGTTTTCCTTGCTGCCTATGCAAAGGACATGGATGTAGATGAGTATTCTGCTGCCTTCCTGCTCTCAATCCTGGCTTTTGTTGACATGGGTGCCAGGCCTTCCATGGGGCTACTGGCCAACTCACGCTGGATCAGACCCAAGATTCAGTACTTCTTCAGCTTTGCTGTTCTGTATAATGGAGTATGCCATATCCTCTGTCCGCTAGTTGAAAGCTACACTGGTTTGGTGGTGTATGCAATATTCTTCGGCTTTGCCTTTGGTATGGTCAGCTCAGTGCTGTTTGAGACCTTGATGGACCTGGTTGGAGCTCAGAGGTTCTCCAGCGCTGTGGGACTGACTACCATTGTGGAGTGCTGCCCAGTTCTCATTGGGCCACCATTAGCAGGTACAGCCTTTCTGTTTGTGAGCATATTTAATTCATTTACCTGTTTCCATTCAATTTAATGCTATCATGAAGAAAAACGATAGGATCTATTTGCAGTAAGGTTGGGCTATTGGACGAATTTATTGACGATTGGCTCAACCTCTGCTGATTGTTTTTACGAGACCGATTGATTGATTGATTTGCCCATGAGTAAATTTACTAATAATATTGGTTGAACGTAAGAAAAGCCGTCAGCGGAAAAAATAATACAGTCTTCCAGCTGCAAGCAAATGCACCCTCCTCAGTTTGCGCCCAAATGCAGCGATTCATTTACTCAAACTCATAACAGAAACTGGCTTCTTTATATCCACTATCAGTGTGTTTACAGGCCGTTCTAGTGTTTATCTGTCTTACACACTCAACCAAACAACAACTATAAAACTCAACAAAAAGTAAGTTAAAAAAAAAAAGTCTCTTCCAGCGAACCATAAAAAAATCTCTGATGTAATGTTTGGTCTTTTGTGCAATTTGGCACATCTCAAATAAATAAATGAATAATCCAAAAAGTAGCATATTAATACTGAAACAAACAAGAACAGAAAGTAAAATATTCCACCAAACAAAGCCTATAAATTCTAAACGCGCATATCAGTCCATGCATGATTATATTGCTCCGCCCATCAAAACGTTACCTGGGCAAATATATCACCTTTCGTCATTTATTGGACTGACGAATGTTGGGTGGAAAAATTTTACACATCGCCCAACCTGAATTTGCAGTCAGCAGATTCCGAACCACTCCGAAAACCAATTTAGTATTTTGCCCTCCACAAGTTAACCAGCTGATTGGTGTGATTGGTATAATCCCAGAAATGGAAAATAACTGATTTTGCTACACAACTTAAGATTTGGGGAAAACACTGACCAAACACACAATTAAAAATTAAGTATATAAGCTGAGTTTGAAACATGTTTCCTGCTTAGTGTACCTCAATTTTACATGTGATATCTAAAATGTATATTATTAACATCTTTTATATCCTTATATTTTCTGTTGTCTTGCAGGGAAACTGGTCGATATCACAAAAAATTACAAGTATATGTATTTTTCCTGTGGAGCTGTTGTTATTCTGGCGGGTATTTGGCTCTTCATCGGAAACTTCATTAACTACAGACTCTTAGATCGTGAGCGCAAACGTGCAGAGATGTACAAACGGACTGAGACTGACGATCCGGACCAAACACCGGATCAAAAGGAGGCTGATGGCGAAGCCCAGGCCACCGAAGAACTGGTCGATGAAAGTCAGAAAGACGAACAACCTATGCAGCGCGAAACCAACATCTAGATTGTACTATTCTGCCAACACCTCACTATCACTTCTACCGCAACCTTGCCACATCCATCAGACTGAGCTCCGAACCAAGAGGTGCCTCCCGGTGTTACGCCAGGCTCTCTCTGCGGTCGTCTTCTTCTCTAAAGCCAAAGCAACAGCAGTGTTGTAGGAGGCTGTGAGGGATATAATCTCTTTGACAAAAAGTAAAGTGTAACATACTGTTTGCATGTGAAGAGGCTAAAAGTCAACATTTTTGTGGAATGTTTGTGGTAGTACTAACTATATTTTCTTTTTTTCCAACACTGATCTTGTATCGGAAATACTATAAACTGCAGCATGTGGAGAAACACTAACATGACACAGTGGCCGTTTAAGTCAATACAAGGGAATATTGTTTCTTTCTTATAAAACTAGGAGAAGTGGGAGCAATTGTTGCAGCAAATTCGGGAAAATTGGCAGATAATTTTGAAACCTTCATCAAAAAATTACCTGCTGCCATTTATCAAAATAATAATAGTACTGACTCTGTTTGTTTTATGTAGATTTTCCGTGTGACCCAACAGCAAATATCATTCCATTCTTCCTGCTGTGTTTTCTGATATGATCTGAATGCATCGTAATTCCAACAACACCAGCAACCACATGTTCAAAATAAATCAGCCTCCTTAACAACATAACTGGTAAATACGGTGGGGTGGGGGTGGGGGTGGGGTTGTGGTTCAAAGACATTTCTCTTACTTAAACCAGTGTCCGTTACTTGTGATGTCTTGACCACAGACTACTGATAAAAGATGGACATAAATGTCATAAACATCAAGCCAGTATGGAAGTGCCTTAAATATGCATTCTTTTTAATGGCCACTGGGGGGTGCAAACAGCAGTCCAGTTTTATGAAAGTCAATACAGATCACATGATCTGTAATCCCAAAAAACACTTTCGTGATGAGCTAATATACTCTCTAGACTTATTTAAAACAGCATGACATTAATTTTTGTAAATGACTGTACACATTAGACTCAGAACAAGGGTATCCTTTTGGACATGATTTGTGATTGACACATTGCTATGTTACAGGAGCCTTCTTCTCTGTGGGAACCATTCCTTGTTCATTTAAAAAATACGAAGGTAGCGATGGAAAAAATGTTTAGCTCAAAGCTTCACATCAGAACTTCACTAACTCATGCTTAATGCCATGGTGGTTAACTCCATCTTTTATATACAGTCTTTTCTTGAAGTTGAACTCATCTCGAGCTCTGGCTTCAGCCAACAAGCAATTTTACTTCTGTCATTGCATTTTTGACACACATCTGGGTTGTGTGAGGTGCTTTTTATCCCAACTCTACACCCATATTGGACAAGCCAAAAGTGAGATTGCTAAATGGTTAGTCAAAATAGCTTACCGGGAAAAGAAGATCAAGGAATCACTTTTGGCCATAGTAATATTCTACACGTATCAGCATTTAAATTCAACGTTGTCAAGAATGGGACGGTTCCTAATTGCACTGTGCTTTATATGGCAACTGGGTGCCCTAAAATTCCAACTTCCATAAATAAGACACAGATGTGTTCACAGCTGGCGCCTGTGCATTATGCTGTCCGTCTGAGAACATTATGCAGTAAAACGTGCAAAAATGTCCAAGCTCTGATCAGGTCATAAAATGCTACGTTAAATGTCTTGGGCTCCATATTCTTACACTCACATACACCGTGTACCACACTAAAAGAAAAACGGCCATACTTCATTCCAGACTTTATAATGAAATTGCTGCAATTTAGTGAATTTAATTACGGTTGAATGTAATTTCCTCTGTGGGCCTTAAGAAGGTATTAATGACCAAAAACCATTGATTAAGTGTGAGTTTCTACATAATACGAAGCCCATAAGAAATATGCTCATATTGTAACACAGCTATACAGGGAAACACATTTATAGTGACCATTGCCACTCCATACTGTGATACATTGCCTTAAATCTAGTGCAATCGGTGCAGGGGAGATGTCTAGTGAAAACTTGATGAATCTTTGTGTTAAACGTGGTCCACGTCTTTGGTTTGATCAACTTCAAAACTCACGAGAAAACAATGTAACATGCGTATACTGAGTGGTAAAGCTTTACGTAAATGTATTCTATATGCTGTAGTCATTAACAAACTAACTCACTAACAACACGCGCACCAGTAGGTTAAAAACACGAAGGAATGCGTCACTAAATAACGCATACTAATGGTGTCCAAGTGTGTCATGTTCACTCAGATATTGTTGTTGTAAATGTCAGTGTTGTTCAATATGACACCCATTCCATGTGTATTTTGTAAATGTCCCCCTGCTGTGCTGCTGATCAGTTTTTGTCTGAAAACCTGGAGCTAAAACTGACCAAATGAAATCCTGCCACAGGTAAGAAAGCCAAACATATTTGCAAGTAATCGTGAACATACACACTGGTTCTTATTTCCCTTTATGAATAGTGGGATGTGTATTCAGAATTGTGAAATCCTGATATCAAGCTGTGCATCAGGGGTTCAACCATATCTCGTCTTTACCTAAGACTCGTGATAATAGTGAGAAGTGCTGTGATATCCTCTGTCGGTGGGTTTGTGGGGAAATGAGAACAATCGGCTGCTGTTTTGCTTGTCTGTGTGAACTCTGGTCTGGGTATTAACCACTGCTGTGTTCTTTCTTTGTTTTGTTTCTTGCAAAAAATGTTGTTTATTTGCTTTAGTTTCTTTGAGCTCTTATTTTGTCCTGGAGTTAGTCTCACATATATTTCCCTTTAAGAATCACTTCAATCTGAATCTCCTGTTATGGCCATTTGTTAATCTCCAGAAATACAGTTTATTTGATCAGCATTTCACTCCACTGTCACAGAGTATTTGTATATACTGTCATGTCTAGAGCTAAAGTTTGTGAATGTTACTCTTTTTTTTTTTTTTAGCTTGAAAGTTAAATTTTTTGGATGTTACTCTTTTTTTTTTTTTTAGCTTGCACCTAATCAGTGGAAAGAGGTTCACTATGAATGCTGTAAAATCACTTTGTATCAAATAACACTGCCCCCTGCTGGTCTCAAGCCACAAAAAAGGTCAAGAAAGCCAAGTTGTTGAAATCGATTGAGATTTTTTACATTTACCTATTTATGATGTCAAAAACAGTTTGTTTGTTTCTTCATGGGATAACTGGGATAACTCTTCATAAATGCACGAGCATTTTCTCCTTTTTCTTTTCTAATCTATATTTTCTGTGTATTTATAGGTTGAAATAAACACACAAGACAAAGCAAAATCTCGTTATATGAAAACAAGGGGAATATAAATATAAATATTTATATACATTTCAGTTTCATTCCTATTTTTTTTCCAATGCCCATAATTAAAATGTAAGCGTTGATCCCACTGCAGATGCAGTATGGATAATTTTATTTATGCAAAACAAATAATATACCATTAAATTCAATGTGTGTTAAGGTAAGTAACATGCTTGGAACTTTGTGTTCACATATATATATTTTGACTTGTAAATCAAACATTTTATGTATTTATTTATTCCAAGAACTAACTTACTTATAGCCTTCTCAATTATAAGGCGAAGCATCTCAAAGGTTGCGTTAATTTTATTTTTATGTGTGCATATTTAGAAGTCATTTATTTTGAAGTTTGCTTAAGACCAATTTCAGCAGATAGATTATATTTAAGTGAATTAAAATGACTCCTCCCCCTCTGGCATTATTTTTGTAAACACAGTTAACCATTAAGCAGCTTCATTTATTATCCTGTTGTGTGGAGTCAGTGTACAGAGAGGAAGAGATGTCACTTAACTGTAAGATATATGCAGATGCCGAGGTTACTGGACACTGGACAGCACTTTGCAGCTAACACCTTTAGCTTGTTGAACTGACAGCAAATTGGCGCTTTTCATTTATATACTAAATAATACAAAACAACTGTTAACTTTATCTGGGATCTGTTCTTGAATTTTGTGCTCTGGGCCCGAATGTATTACATTTAAATAAAATTGTTTTGTTTTTTTCTATATGAGAATTTGGGGAATTAGAGGTTTATTCTCAATTTTTCTTTTTGTGCATTTTAAATGACCTTAAAATAAACACAAAAAAACAAAATTCCAGTTTGCAGATGGGATCTTCCCACACGTCTATCACACTGCTTTATGTTGACGTGGACATCAGTATGTGTTGCCGCTGATTGTATAGAAGGTCATTTGCTTCTGGGAGGATGATGTAAGCTAACTGTGCCTTATTGTTTTAAACTGACCGTTATAAACATGGACAATAGTGCGACATCTGCCCTTGCTTCTGTTGTGTGTATGTTTACACATCACTGCAGTCTTTCTTTTTACTTTAAATGATCAACTTGTGTAGCTGAAAGAGAAAAAGAAATCCACTTCATATTTAAACCACATATGAACAAATACGCCGATGATGTGAGAATGTGTACGCACTGAATCTGATCGAAGTATTTTTGTCATTTGTCTGACAGGACTCACTATGTATGGAGCTTTGTACACATAGTCACACATCCAAATATTTCTGTGTATGTCCACATGTGACTGTTTTGTGCGTGTGGTGTGTTTGGACCTTCATACTGTAGTTTGTCTCAGCAGTAATCTCAGTGTCTTTCGTCCTTTGAGTAGCAGATGTAATATGCGCTTTCTCATCAGGGCAACTATCCTTTACAGCATTAACCTTTGTTGGATTGCATCAGTTTTTTCCACTACCTCTGCAACTGTCATGTCAGAGTGGGGAAAAGAACCACACGGGTATAGAAAATTAAATGTTTTTGTAACTAATATAAAGATAACACAAATCACATTAGCTAAATAAACTGTATGTATTCAAATAAACGATTGTCCCTGAATTTGTCTATGATTTTATGTTTTGACTGATAGTTAACGAAATTTAAACCAAGCCACAGACTGGATATAAAGATGGACATACTGTAGCCTCCACACGTGAGGTTTTTGTGAGTATTTTAACCTGCTTTCTGTCTAATGGCCAACAGGAGGCGACTCTTCTATTGTCAGAAAGAAGGCTAGTTGGTCTAGACCAGGGGTGGGCAACTCCAGGCCTCGAGGGCCGGTGTCCAGCGAGTTTTAGCTATTACCCTGGGTCAACACACCTGAATCACATGATTAGTTCGTTACCAGGCCTCTGGAGAACTACAGGACATGTTGAGGACGTCATTTAACCATTTGAATCAGCTGTGTTGGATCAAGGACACACCTAAAACCTGCAGGACACCGGCCCTCGAGGCCTGGAGTTGCCCACCCCTGGTCTAGAACTCAGGTGTCGAACTCCAGGCCTCGAGCGCCGGTGTCCTGCAGGTTTTAGATGTGTCCTTGATCGAAAACAGCTGATTCAAATGGTTAAATTACCTCATCAACATGTCTTGATGTTCTCCAGAGGCCTGGTAATGAACTAATCATTTGATTCAGGTTTGTTGATTCGGGGTGAGATCTAAAACCTGCAGGACACCGGCCCTCAAGGCCTGGAGTTGGACACCCCTGGTCTAAAAGATAGTTACTTTTCATTCTACGTGACTTATTTAGCTTTTTTATAATCAAATGCAAAGACATCATTTTATCACAAAGCTATAGATCTGTAGATACATAAAGTCTGGCAAGTGCAGATTGATTCTAAAAGAGAGTGAATGCTGACCCCTGCCGAGCTGCTGAATCTTGGTATTCAACAGGTGACAAAAGCAGGAATGAGCAGTTAGACATGTAACATCATAGACTCCATTTCTACTTGTATCTGTTGATACAGTAGGTGTGTTTCTACAGTTTTCCCCCTTATTTGGAATGTTTTTCACCAACTTTTATGTTGACTTTGTGTTATACTTAAGGATTGTGACTGTAACCATATTATATTGTTAATTTTGGAATTATGTGATTTTGTATTTCAGGTCGTTTTGCAGAGTAACATAAAAGCAATGTAATGAGTAATTTAATGAATTAGTGTCTAAAGGAAGCATGTCAGAGACATAATAGTAGTACATCTGCCTCATGATCCAAACCAGTTCATAGGTTATTAAAACAACATATGTGGCCTTTACAGTTTGGGTGAAGACATATTAGGCAATCATTATACGCACATTTAACTAAGTTCTTTCCAGGAAGAGGACTAATTATTCTCGTGACTTGTGGAAGGATATAATTCATTACGTTGTGTTAAGTAAAACTCTAAACACTGTCCAGCACATACAGAACGTGGCATTAATGTGGATTGCAGCCGGTGGTTGCAAAAATAATGAACTTGAAAATGTTAAAAAGCTCCATAGAGCTTTACAGGATGGCTCTGGACACATGAACATGCTGATAATTATAGAAAAATATAAATTAGTGCATCTTTATTTTATTAAGTGTCACTAAAGATGCATTTAAAGGCTTTACAGTATGTGTTACTGTTGGCTGTAGGCTTCTTTGACAATAACACAAATTTACACTACGAGTCAAAAGTTTGGACACATCTTCTCATTTATTGTTTTTTCTTTATTTTTACTACTTTCTATATTGTAGACACAAACTGAAGCAAAATATATGAAATTATGTAACAAAGAATTAATTCATAAATGCCTCTAAATATGTTTTATATTTGAGATTCCTCAAACTAGCCACCCTTTGCTTTGTTGACAGTGCTGCAAACCCTCGAGATTTATTCAAAAACTGAAGGCACACTGAACCGTCATGGCTACCACAGCATCCTGCATTTAGTTGGATCATCATTTATTTTTCAACAGGACAATGAGCCCAAACACACCTCCAGGCTGTGTAAGGGCTCTGTGACCAACAAGGAGAGTGATGGAGAGCTGACCCAGATAGCCTGGCCTCCACAGTCACCTGACTGACCTTTCACTGTGGACCGTAGAGTGAAGGCAAAAGAGCCAAGTGTTCAGCATCTCAACTTAAGACTGTTGTAAAACTATTTCAGCTCATCATAAAGCTCATGAAGACAATGAACAAAAAGTCTGCAAAGCAGTAAACAAAGCAACGGACGGCTATTCCAAAGAATCTAATCTATGTGTCCATTCACAATTTTGATGCCTTCAGTGAGAATCTGCCATGTAATTAGTCATGAAAATAAAGAAACACCATTAAATTAGAAGGTGCGTCCAAACCTTTGATTAGTAGTCAAACTGGGTTATTAAATATAGAGTAAAAGACGCCAACAATCCAAAATGCAAATTGTTTAAACCCTCTCAAGGCAGGCGTTGCAAATTTGCAACAGTTAAAAACTAACAACCTGAGTACCCCACATACATCTGTTATGAGTTTTTGTACTCAGAAGTACCACTGCAGGACTTGGTTGTGCATTAGCAACAAAAACTGTTTCTTGGAGTACCACACTACAAAGTGACATGCCAACATGGCCTAAGTGTAACATGTGAAGGTCTCACTAAAAAAAAGTCAGGATTCTATTGTACTACCCCATATGATAATTTTCCCCAAATATCAGATTTTTCCTGTGACTAAAACTTAATTTGAGCCTGAGAGGGT
>VUQR01019158.1:2157-23628 GCA_015108515.1 Hemichromis elongatus
GGAAAAAACTCCCTTTTAACAGGAAGAAACCTCCGGCAGAACCAGGCTCAGGGAGGGGCGGGGCCATCTGCTGCGACCGGTTGGGGTGAGAGAGGGAAGACAGAATAAAAAACATGCTGTGGAAGAGAGACAGAGATTAATAACAGGTACGATTCAATGCAGAGAGGTCTATTAACACAGAGAGTGAGAAAGGTGACTGGAAAGGACTTTTACAAATGGCAAACAGCAGAGTTTGTTTTACACGTGGTTATGTCATATTCGTAGGCACAGACCTTAAAGGTTCACGGTTATTCTGGGTTTCTTTTCATCCTAAACATGTAACGAGCACACAGGTTATTTCAGCTCAGATGCTTATTTGATAGAACCAGTTGAAACTGTAGCTATGACCTTTGCATCCAAACCTATTGTAGGATCTTAATTTGATTTATTTCATTAATCTCAGAGCACTCTACGAGATAGGCATGTGATTAGTTGTAGACAATGACTAATGATTGCAGTCTCTCTCTCTCTCTCTCTCCGCTTGTCTTTGTGTGTCATCATCTGCTGTCTTTCACTTCCATCTTACTTTATCTCTGTTTGTCTGTCTTGTCTTCTGCCTTTTATCTTTCTGTCTGTCAAAATGATCACACCGCCATCTCACCTCATTTCTTCTGTCAATATTTTATCTCAAGCACCCACTTTGCATAGACGCAGCCGCATCACTGTAATACAGCAGCTGCGAGTGTGTGCATGTTTGCACACGACTCTATTCACAGCTCTAAAGCCAGCAGTAGGCTTTCTCACCGACCTCCTCGGGTGTCTGTGTGCGTTATTAGCTGGTGATCACCGTTTCAAGGGCAGATAAGACCATCGACCCGCTCGCTGTGTTTGTGAGTGGCTGTGCTGTGAGACCAGACTTAACCTGGTTAAAGTGGCCGGTCAGATTTCAGGGAGGACTCAGGTCCAGCTTGTGGACTTCTATAACAGGCAGGTGTTATTTTGCATAAACTTACAAGTAAAATTCATGGGAAGTCTTTAACTTCAGTAGACTCTCATCACAATATCACAGTCCGTTTTGTAGTAGAATACAGATTCACGAGTGTTATCTGTCAGCTTCACGTTTTTTCATACATCATCCCTCTAAGCACTTCTGTTATGTACCGTCTATACAAACTACAAGACAAAATCCCACGTGTACATAATAAAACGGCAAACTCATTGTGCATCTGCTGTTCTGTGCAGGAAGATCTATGAAGCTGAGAAAATTAAGACAGTAGTTAGTGTGAGTCATTCTGTCAGAGGTGTCAGCACTGCTGTGGTTGTAACAAAGTAGCTGAATTTACTAAATAAAGAGTCCTAGAACATAAACCACGTATTGATGATGATTGTCTCTGTGCTTCTTTAACTAATGGCTCAGATTTAAGCTACAAGTTGACCCCAAAGGAGATTAAAAGGACCTTTTAGTACATCAGAGCCATTTAAAAGGGTTTTTATCTGTTTCTACAAGAATTTTTAGCCACACTGCCCGAGATGGCTAAAGATGGATCTGACCTCTCTCCTTAATAGAATGTGCAGAGGTCCTTCTACCCAGTTTATTAGCCATTTAAAACGAGAGGAGCACAGATGGTAAACCAATACGAGGTATAAGGCATGACCAACGAGAAACCTAATGAATTTTTAAGTGCATCTCATATTTTGTGCTCATATTTGTATTTTTCTACAAAAAAGGGACTTTCTTACACAGCATTTAAATTTTTCACAATAAAGTTTTTTTAACTTGGAACAAAAAGTGACTCAGGTTCTGCTGGATATATCTAAATATACATGCACATGCATATTAATAATGTCTACATGAACAAAAACAACATTATATAAAATATGCTGCTCATTTCTCCCTTTATATTCTCATTTTCTGCTCTGTTGTACTGCTGTCTGTCAGCCCACTCATTTTCATTCTGTTAGTCTCTCTCTCTCTCTCTCTCTCTCTCAGGGTTTCCTCCCATTTTCATTTATTTAAGCATCTCTCTCTCACTCTCTCGCTCTCACTCAATTTCTTTCCAGCTTCATCCTTTCCTGTCACTCTCATCTCCCCTGATGACTCCTTCTTTCCCTTTATCTCTCTATCTGTCCATCCAGCACCTGTTCGCTGAGCCCATTTCTCCATCTCCTTCCCCCAGGTCTGATATTTCCATCCCTTTTCCATTTCTCCATCCTATAATTTCCTTCTTTTTTCTGTTGATTACTGTTATTCTTTTTACTCCTCGATTTCTGCTATTTTCCCCACTTTCCTTTAATCTACTTTTTGCACCTTTCTGTCCATTCTGTTGCCCCTCACTAGATCTCACACCTGTATTTTAAATACAAGTATATGCTGCAAAACTGTCACAGCCTCCACAGTATTTACCAGCTTCCATCCATGTACATTAGGCGTTAACATGCAATCTGCTACTCAGTATCTTCTGTATAAGAGCTCACAATGTCCACGGAGATGAGAATATGATTAAATATGTCAGGAAAAACCTGGAGGACAATCAGATTTCAGCCAGTGTCAACCAGGTGGAAATGCAATTCACACAGTGTGCATAAACGGGGAAATATCCACCCAAGTGGAAGAAACATCAGCACTGAGCTACAGACTGCTTTACTGGTAAGCTGCCGAAGGTGAGGACAGACCCAGTAAAAATTGTCTCTCAGCAGTATGCCATCATATAAGCATGTGGCTGATATATTCACATGACTAAAAAGGCATTTTCTAAAATTAGCAATTAATGTATATATATATTTTATACCTGTCTTTTTTTCCTCCTTCAAATCTTTTGGTTTGAGCTGTCCAGAGCATTCATCCTTTTTTAAAGAATAGTCCAGAATGTGTCTCACTTGCATTGACATCCCGTTGGCTCTCACATTTATTAGTACAGTAAAAGCTGTAACGTCTGAGTGTTGTGTCTCTGCTGCGTTTGTCCTGAAATAACGAGGGAACGGGCCTCACCTCACCACCACACTGCCGTCAGTCAGTTGTAAGCCGATGAAAATTGTGGATAATGTAAAAAATGGCTGTAATTCCAAAAGAGTTAATTAACTTTGCATTAACTGCTTTAGTTTGAATTTCTAGAAGAAAAACCTCCTCCTTCATCCACAGATCACTGAAATCTGGAAAAAGCACCCTCTCTACACAAAGTATAAAAGTAAGAATTGGCTCTTAAAAGCTATTAGACTTTAGCTCTTAGGATATTTCTACCAGCTACTTTGTGCAAAGATGACTGAATTGTTAAAATGGCAAAAATAATATTAAAGAAATAAGAACTATATCTGTAATTAATTTAATCAGCTTGAATTTGCATTATGTAGAATACGCCTGGTAATACTATGAACACAATACGGAAAAAGAAAAAACAGCTTTAAAAATGGCATAAAATCTGTTGTTGCCTTCATGGTATTCTGGTGACTTTGTCTCCATATTAACAGAATAATGATTATAGTCCAGGGTTAAAGTAGCTGTAGTGGTGCAGCATGGAGAAAAGAATCACTTAGAAAGTCACAATAATAATAATCATTTTTATTTTGACTTTCTTTGTGTACCGGCTGTGATCGACTGAGCTGTGCTGCTCCACTTGCTGGATTTAACCAACTGAATTCAGTGATGATGAAAGCAGATGTTACCTGAGCTGTTATTGGTCATTTACCATCCGCAGACATCATAAACTATAAAGATGGAGTTCAGTAAGAGAACCATCAGCTTAAATTTAAAATGATGTTGTTACTTTGGCCACGAACATAAAAGGTTTACTGCAAGCTTCACCACAATACTCCAAACTTACTAGCCTAGCCTGCGCTAAACTGCTTGAAGCAACCTTTGAGCAACAGGAAGTTAGCATATTCAAATTTGTTGTGCAACATATTTCACTATAAAAAGAGTAACTTGAGCAGCATATCAGGTCCAAATCAAAAAACTCAGAAAACCAAAATCAGGACATTTCCTGGAGACATTTAAATGTACAGTTCATTAAATCCGTCACTCGTTTTCTGTTTTTTCTTACATTTTTCTAAATGTCTGAGTGAAATTATTTCACATTCTTTTCCCTCCAGAGACAGCAGCTGCTCCTTTAGCTGGCACATACCTTTGTGTGGTTGCTGATTTTTGTTGAGCTGTTAGAAACGGTTCATTTGAAATTACAGGCAACTTTAAAATGTTGCTCCCTTTATGCTTCCTTGGGTACATGCTGAAGTACCGTAACCACGACTTAAGGAAATCTGCTGTTCTGGATAAATCTCATTGCTGAATATAGGCCCATAAATGTTGCATACGTTTTGCTTTTTGTTCTTCTACATCTTGCTGTGAGTGATGAGCACTGGTGATGGATACACCAGGGTATTGTCCTGAATGTGTTGCTCTTCCCTGCATTAAGGTCAAATCAGTTGAATGGCTCGAAGATGTGCAGTGCTGGGGAATACCAGTATAAATACCTGGAAATTTGACTTGAATACAGTATTAAAGTATTTTACTCTGTTTTTTCTCATGTCGGGTTGGTGTGGGTGAACTCAGGAAGAAAACAAATGTAAGTAAAATCAGTAGTTCAAAGTCGAGATAAATGGTGAGATCTGCGTACAACAGGTAACATACAGGGATGCAAATATGGCTTTCTTTATAGTCTCATTTTATTAGGTGAAAAAGTCACCTTTAAAGAAAAGAGTCACAGAAAGCAGAAGCAGTTAAAACAGTTTCCCTTAAACGTTGGTGCACTGGGGCCAGGCTGCAATTTGTCAAAGTTTGTCAAGCCTGGCTGGCACACTTGTTGACAAGGCCACCTAGTAATACTATGACTAAACTGGATGCATTGATGTGTTTCTAGGAAGTGCACTTTTTTAGAACATGTTCAATAACAACAATGTCACCCTCTCATTGTTAAAGACCATTTAAGTCCTACAGGTTTGATTGGGTGGATAAAAAAGGGAATTCTAACTGCGTTTTGATTCTGGCCTGCAGATCTGGATAAGGAGACGTGTTGTGTTTAAAAGCCGGGCCCAAGCTTATCGATGATGGCCTTACTGCTTTATAACTACTACCAACTAAATTTGGGGATGGGTATTTTTCCACAAGAGTGAAGGTTAGCCAGTTATTGGATTTAAGATTCCATAAAGATATAAGCTACATTATGCATCAGTGTATTGTGCTTTGAAATAAGATTGGATTTGTTTATCCGCATTAATATTTCTTTTCATTATTTTTTAAAGAAGAAAAGAAAGGGGGGAAAAAAACATAAGCTGAAGTATATCAGAGGCTGAAGAAAATCTCACCACACGATTGTGTAATTTTTTACAGTGTAGCAGCGCGGGCCAGAAAACCTCCTAATCTGTGGCAGTCAAACCTTGTGTTGATCTAACTCATTAGCATCATTATTACCCAGCCTGGGGCAGAGAGCTGGCACTTCTCCTGTGTTCGTCTCCACCTCTGCTCAGCCTCCACCCTTCCCTCCCTGTATGCTGCCTTTCTCTCCACCTCTCACCAGTGTCCCTCTTGGACACTTGGCACAGTCATCCTTCTTCTTCTTCTTCCCTTCTACCCTCACCCACCCTCTTTCTTTACACTATCCCCTCCTAAGTTTCTAGGGAGGGGTGGAAAGGTAGTGAAAAATGGCTTTGAAGGAAACAGGGAGAGCGATGCAGAGAAGAAGAGGGAAACAGAGATGTAGCAGATGTCTCTATTCCATTAAGAGTGTAATGAGCAGAGCTAGAACAAGCCTGAAAGCACACACACAGACACACACACACACAAACGTACATAGCAGGGAGATGCTGAAGGGTCTAATTCTACAGAGCGAAGAAGCAGCAACACCTGGCTATCTTTCTGTACTACATCAAAGATGATGTCTCCCTCTCCTTTGATGGACTCTTAGGTTGTTCACACTGTCTGATCTGGGCTTTTCTCTCCTCCTTTTTCAGAAGTTATGTCAGTTACAGCCTGATGAATAGTAAATTTAAACAAAGATCATTCTAATGATTTCTCTTTTTCACAAACAAAGCAGCATCCTTCATCGCATCACTTTTAGGTTTAGCATCGTCAGCACATGGATACTGTGTGGGGGCTGCTGAATAGGAAGCTTGGGTCTTAGGGCAGGTCTGCTAAGTCCAAATCTGGCAGCCACATTAGTCTTCAGAAAACTGCATGTCTATGTTTGATGGAGAATTCGTTGAAGCACTAGTTCTCCTTACAAGCATAATTTAAGGTTTTTAAAATTTACAGATTCTAATTATATCCTGACCCTTGACTGCACAGAAAATCTGAACCCACTGCTTTGTTTTTTCACTTTAAACTGACATGCTGATCATTAAAAAAATAAACTATTTAGAAGACAGAGTGCTAAAACCCCAGCTAACATTAGCAAGCTTGATTAGCATGCAGCATCCATCCATAGCATGTGGTGCAGGAAGGTTGGTGGTTTCGTCCCTGCTGCTGCAGACTGCAGAGTGCCGTATACTTGGGCAAGAAACTGAACCTGCTGCATTCATCGGAGCGTGAATGTTTGATGTAAAACATTTCGTGATCCAGACATGTTGTATGTCTGAAAGTTTGAAGTGTAGAAAAGCCCCTAGTAAGATGCAGTCCATTTAACAGACTAATAAGACACTTGAATTCCACTCATCAGAACTGGAGCACAGTTTTCTTGGGGGCTTCTCCTCATACTAAGCCATTTTCATTAAAATGCTCCAACAACAACAGAACAAATGTGGTCAAGAGGTCAAGATGCGGGACTCCAATTAGTGGAGGTGAAGCTAGCAGACAGCCGGCAGCTACAGCTGCCTGTGTCGACACTTCTGTCAATTAAAGCAGACATGACCCCAACGTTAGGCCATAATAGTCTCTTAAAAAAACAGAAAAAAGGTTTATTTGCCAAGCTGTAAACATTTCTTGTTAATCTCGAGAGGCTTTAAGGGGTGTGACTCGTTTAAGGAACCAGCCTCAAGTGATCAGTAAAGATTCAGGTTTCCAGCGGTAGTCCCTGCACTGCAGCAAGACCTCACGGAGCCTGACTCTTTCAAAGATAGTGACAAGACAATTACCAAAACCATTACAAAAACAGGACTGAGCCATGAGTCTTGTGGTTATGCATGTGAAAGTGAGAGAGAGGAGGCAGGCTTGTGTGTGGTGATAGGTGCAAGGAAAAATCCAGACAGCCATTCTGTGCTTGAAGCACCTAAAAGATAGTGTGAATTAATGTGTGCTCGTATTTCTGTGTGTATGTGTGTGCATACATGTGTGTGTGTGTGTGTGCATGCTTGTCTGTGAAAAATGATTGTACAATCCCAGGTGATTCACCCTCTTTACAATTTATGAATTTCAGCCACAGCCTCGGTTAGGATCCTCCCAGATGACAGACGCTGTCCTATCCAACCAAATAATCCAATTACTTACACACACACACACATCAGACACAACACGACGCCATAGGGGGGCATCTAAATCCCTCAAAAATGGACTGAGCTGCAAAACAGATTCTCCCCAGCCAGGAAATAATACACATAATAACAAATGCACAAAGGTACACACGCACACCTTCATGCACACAAGTACACACTGTAACCATGTAAACACAAAGTCCTTCACATCCAAACACTTTTTCTTTCTTACAGCCTACACACACACACACACACACACACACTGTTCTACCTGTGCACCAATCACTCTCCTCACTGCCCAATCACGTCATCTCTGAAAGCGATAGCTCAAACAGCTGACACGCTGTCAGGAACGCGTCTCCAACACTAGTCACAGTGGCAGTGACGCTGTTCCCATAGCAGTCCTGCCACCTACGGAGGTTAAAGTGTGGATAAAATGGAGGTGCATGCCACCCACATGGGACACACTGTCATGTTTCTCTGTAAAGACACAAAATCCTCATGCACACGGAGCCTTTGTGCAAAAAGAGAGAAAAAAAACAATAGTGTTAGAAACATGTAGTATTTGTGTTACAGCATACCACAGTAGGACCCACAGGGCCTGCTCAACTTGTGCGGTTGCCTTTATTTTCTATGTCGTGACATCTCACTGTGTAACACAGGGAAAGCATCATGATGATGCCCAAATGCTATAGCTGAACTTTGCTGAGGTGTTGTAGTCTCTTGACCTTATGTCCTTCTCTTCTTCACATCCTCTGCTGCTTTCACATAAAACAAGCACTTATTATGAGCACAAAAATAACATAGATTACAAATACTGTTTTTTGATTAAAACATAGTTTCTGTCAGGGCTAGCTGGTCGGGCTCAGGCGCAGGCAGCGGGTCAGATTCTCTGTTCTTTACTTTGATGAACACCAAGTGCAATATGTACAAAGTGAGGGATTTAGGAAAGGGCTCCACGGGTCCACGGGTTGGTGGGGAAGGGACAAGGGCTCCACACATGCTGGCTCGCAGTCACACTGACACAGTGACACTTGTGCTCAATCTTCCAAACGGCAGGGGTACGGGAGGGGTACGGGGACCTACAGACAGGAAAGGGAGTAATCACTATGGGAACACTGTATAAGACACGAATCTATAAGCTGGGATTCTCACTAAGGTGGTAACTCAATATTCCAGTGGTGAGAGGTTCTGAGCTGCTGCCTTTAGTAGTGTCCCGAAACAGTGATGAGCCACAGGTGAGTGATTAGCAGCAGGAGCCCGAGGTGAGCTCCGCCCCGGCCGAGCGATGCAGGAGCAGGAGGGAGGATGAGGGAGGATGAGGGGAGAAAATAGAAAAGAGACAAAAACAAAAACACGTGTAGCCTTGCAGGGCTGGCAGACACGGGGACCGCGACCGTTACTGCCTTTACTCAACTCTCTCATGCTCATGAGACTCGCCCACTGTTTGGTAAAACCCTGTTTTTAGGGCTCAATGTCATACCACATAGTTTTTGCCAGAAGTGACGACATCTGAGTGACTGGGTGAAGTTTTGCGACATCACTTAATGGGAGCAGCTAGCAACCTTGGCTATCAAGCTGTATCCAAACAACTACTCACCAAAGCTCGAGGACAGACTTCCTGTGCCTTCTCGCCTTTGGACGCCTCCTCTCTTTTAGTGTGTCATTTGTGCTCCAGTTTGTTTTTCATATCTGTTTGGATCTCTGCTGTTGGTGGCTTTTCTCCCTGGTTTGCAAACGTTTCATTGTTCATAAAACATCTGCTTTTGGATCATCTTTCCTTTGTGTACAGAGATTAATCACGCCTTGACAGTAGAGTATCAATACAAACTACTCAACCAACAAACAGGGGGAATACTTCCAACATGCATAAAAACTTTTGGCCACACATATCGTCTTTGATATGCTGCTTAGTGATGGTGGTGACTCTGAAAGTGGAGTCAATGAAACCCAATGAGAATCAATTAGGAATCAAATAAAAGGCAATACTGAAAGGGAATATTTCTTATTCCTACCCTAAAAAGCAGTAAACTTACTAACATAACATATCGTCAGAATGCTTTGGCTTTATTATATTACTGCATTACTGTAAAATAACTTCATATAGAGTTTATTGGACATATTCATTCACAAATCTACACAACAGACTGTCTGCAACCGCTGAAGTGCCTGTGCTCATTTACGTACATTGATAAATGTGTATGTATATAATATTTCCTTTTAACACATTCCAGGATTAACTACAGAGCTGAAAGAGATGTTCTTCATCTTCACAACACATACTCAAATCCTCCTTAATCATCGGAGCGGACACCGCCTCGCCTCATACAAGGTTCCTTTATATTTATCTTCAAAGTAAATAGCTATGGAAGCGCAGCCGAGACTAAATCCATTTTTAGAATCCATGCCTTGGGACAAATTACCATAAGTCAGACATTAAATGTTTTCAATTGCAAATACACAGTTGTGCATTCATTTCAAATTGTTTGGACAGTTTTGCTGTCAGAAGCATTTAGATAAAGTCTGCTATTTAATGCCCACTGTCTCTGCTGTTGCTTCAGATGTACCTGTTAGTCACAGCTTCACAGCCGCATTAATAAACAACAGCAGCCAATTGGATGATCAGTAAAATAAACAATGAAAGCAAGTATTTTAAAATGGAAATTGATTTATGAAATCTCAGGGACACGGCGTTGTTTACATAGCCAACAGAGGGAAAAAAATCAACACTCACAGGTTTTTGTTATCAGGCAAAATTAATCCCCCAAATAAAATGTTCTCAAAGATGCGAATCGGAGAGAAAACAGCTCGGATTCACCTGAAGAGAAACGAGATTAGATTACGCTGCCTGATCGTGACTGCACGAGCTGGACAATCGCTGCAGGTGGACGCCCGCCTAATGAGATTTCAGAAGCACAGTCTTAGTGGTTTTGGTCACGATTGTGGATCAAAGACACCGATAAGACGCACACAGACACACACACACAGGCTTGTTCAGACTATTTAGAGTTTAAAGTTCACGTTACTCTTTTGTGGTCCTGTAAATAAATATAAACTGCATGTCATTTAAGGTCATGGTCGGTGCAGTAGTCATCTCTAGGTGCTTTATACTGTAAAGAGCCGGGTTAGCTAAATGACAAACTAGCTAACACTGAGCTAACATTAGTGCAAAGGAGCAAAAACAGGAGTTCACGTCCACTGGAGGGTCCATGTTCCTGTGTGTGCTGAGTATATATACAGCAATCAGGCTGACAGGTGAAGTTCATGGCACTGATTAAGTCTCCATCATGGCACCTGTTAGTGGTGGGGATGGACCAAGGAACAAGTGAACATTTTCTCCTTAAAGCTGATGTGTTAGAAGTAGGAAAAGCGTGTGGGGCACTGTGTCAGAGCATCTTTAAAACTGCAGCTCTTGTGGGGTGTTCTTGCTCTTCAGGGGTCAGACTCTATCAAAAGTGGTCTAAGGAAGGAACAACGGTGAACCAGCGACAGGGTCCTGGGCAGCAAGTCTCACCGGAGGAGCAAAGGCTAGCCTGGGTACTCTGATCCAGATGTCAAGCTGCTGTCGCTCAAATCTCCAAGCATGTTAATGCTGGTTTATGAGCTGTTTGTGCCTTTTGGAGCATTTTAATGGAATTAAAATGCACTAATGAGTCCTTTACTTAGCACTTATTAGCTAATATGAGTGTGAGTGCATTAAACTGATACAACATATAGATGCAGTTTGCTAACCGGTGTTTAAATTAGCTAATGTTAACTCATAACACACTGCTCCACCCTCTCATCCACCTATGGCTCACATATGTAAGCACATAGCACAAACTTTGTAATATTTGGCTTTTTTCTCTTTGTAAGAGTTACAAAGTCAAGTTAAGACCTGTAGTCTGAGGTTTACTGGAGAAATGTGCACAGAAGCACCTCTTTTAATTCAACATTAAGAGGAATGGATGTTTTAACTGGGCTGGATGAAGTAGAGCCACTCAGACTTGCTGCTAGTCAGTTGCCATCTTTGACTTTGTTTCCCACTTCCTTTAAGTACCTACAATACCACAAAAGCACTTACAGCAGTGGCGATGCATCTTCTTTACATGTGGTCTATGGGTACGAGCAGCAAAGTCATTTAAGTGTTCCATAAAACATACGTGTATAAAACTTCAAACTCCGCTGATGATAATTTTTTGATGACAAAACGCAGCACGTTGCTCCTTTAAGCGTGGCCGAGCATCTGATGTAAAGTCAGAGAGGGCTGTTTGCACTCATATGTGAGCCGGCATGATTGAGCAGGTGGGGGCGTTCACTGCTTCCTTTCTCTCTCTTTTCTTTGGTGGTATCCAGTATTGATGCACGATGCACGCAGTCACCCTCATGTAGGAGGCGCAGCGGGGCGAGCTGCCATTCAAATTACATCCAGAATAGACAAGCGTTTGCAGAGGGTCTCCCTGAAGGCATATTTCTATTAATCATGACCTGCCTCGTCCACGATTTCCTGTTGACAACGGAAAAATCCCAGTGATGAGTAAGAGAGGCTCATGTCATCGGCAACAGAATATATTTTTCCTTGAACTCCTTCCCAGAACACTGTCACTTTGTGTTATTTACTTTCTATCTTCAATAAAGAATGCGAGGTTCTCTAACTTCTGTGTGAAAGTCTCATTGATTTTACCCACTGACAGCCATCTCAACAGAGAGGCGTGCTACACTTACAGTGCCACAGACATTTCCTGTAGTAGCACGAATTGGGCAAAACCCGGCTCAGTGTCAGTACAGATGAGCTGAGTGAAAGAGCAGAATGCTGATCCTCAGCAGGAAGAAGGCCCAGTCTCTCGCTAAAGCACCTTCCTTTTACTTAAATGACTCTAGCAGTCTACACAGCCATCATACTTGGCGATTATGTATCAGAATTTCAGGAGCGGGACCACGCCTCCAAACACACTCCTTCCGGCCGTCATCTACATAGGTTCCCCCAGTTCCACAAGCTGTCCGTTCTCGTTTAAGTGTCCCACCCTCCCTTCCTCCTTGTTTTCAGTTCTTTAACTTCTTCACTTCTATTTAGTGCATGGGGGTCTGCCAGGCCCGGGAGCCGTCGCCAGTCCCCTTCGAGGCCTTCCCCAAACCGCAGCACAACTCACATCCAAGCATTTACGTAACTACTAAAATGCTGTCAAACCTAAAATGAGGACGTGGGCCCAGCTAGTGAAAAGCTTGTATCTTCTACTCACTAGACAAATATATTCTTTTATATGTGTTCAATATCACAAATCATAAATTTTAATCTTCGAAATGTGAAGCTTCAGTAATCGTGTTACTCTTCTTGTTGTTCTCTTTTCTAGGTTTTTCCTTCCATTTGTAGTTTTTGCAAAAAAAAAAAAAAAGCCTCCATCAACATGTTGCCGACTGTTTCTCACTCCTGGTTTCACACCATCATTTGCCTCTCTAGTGTGATGTACGATTAAAAAGTCGTATGAAAAGAAAAATAATAAATAATACTTCTTCCAAGCAGGCTTCTTGGGCGTGTCCATGTGGCCTTCAGCACGAGGCTCATTGTTTGAATGTCCTCTGAACTCCGAGCAGAGACCTAAACCTTTCTGTACGTACCCCGGCTTCTTGCTCCTATTGTTTCGGTGGAAATACTTTTGTTTCTTAATGTTTTTGGGTCAAATCTAATATTAATTTTCCCCCTTCTTTGATTAAATTTGCTTTTGACTTTTATGTCTTAGGATTACAACGCAGCCACTCTTCTGTCCCCTTGCTGCTCAGGCTGAGATCCATTCCTGAATTCGGCAGAGTTATCAATAATTTGTGTTCTGCTTGTGGCTCCTGAGTCAGTGTGACGCGAATCCTCCTTTATAGACAAGAACAGTGAGTTGGAGTGGCTGTTGGTGCACTGTGTGGCTTTATAAAGCATTAGTGTGCAAACTACATGAGTTGGAAAGTGTTGTAATTTGCTCCATAGCGTAAAAAAATCAATTATCTGGAGACAAGAAAAATTATATTTATTTAAATTCTTTGATCCAAAAAAGTATTTAAAAAAACTAATAAATTCTGTCCCAGAAACAGATGTAACAAATCACTCTTTGTTTTCTTATCAAAGGACTAATAATGATTTGGTGCTTGCTGCTGTGTCCAGGCTCTGCCGTTGTGGTGTCTTTATCACAGACCTCATCCTAAACCTCTCTGTGTGGTGTCACCCGGGAATTAACTCCTACTTCTGTTTTATTCTCTACCTGCTTAAATTCGTTCTCTCGATGAGATAATCCCGTGTTTAATTCTAGTGTTATTTCATACGTGATCATATGTTCGCTATGATATGTATGGTGCATCTGCAGTCATGTTGGTTAAATCTGAAATACCTAAAGTACTTGAAACCTGATGTCATCAGTCACATCTTTAAAACAGCCAAAATATTCTCATCATCCATCTGTGAGCTGTAAATGAAGTCTTCTATATCTCTAAATTTTTGGTTGGTTTTTAATTGTTTCTTGTTTTTATTTCAAATAGAAAACAGAATAAAATTGGGTATTACTTTGTGGTAACAAGCACTGAAAAATAATAACTTGACTAACTGTTAACCAGTTAGTTAACCAGCAGCACAAAAAGGAGACTTCAGAGAAGCATTTCCAACCTGCGAACATCAGACTTGTCACTTTTTAGTGACTATGCAATGAACATTGACTACTAGCAGGTAGCAGGTACTGTAGGCACTGGGAGCAGGTATGTTATCGGTCTCTGATCTGGGATCACAGAAACTCAAGGTCAGTTTCCAGAAGCAGCAGGTTTGATGCTTCATGGGAGGATTAACAGAATTCTCCCTGTCTCTGCTTCTATTCTCAGGATTAGTGGTGACAGCAAGTGAGGCGAGAATGAGCAAGAAGGCAAGCAGGCAGGTCTTAGGTTTTCCCGGTGAATGAGTGAGACAGACTTACTCCAACAAAGTGATGCATAGCAAATGACTGAGCATAGTGAGGAGGTCAATTAGTAAGAGGTTTTGTAATGAATTAATCTTTATTAATCGCATTTAATTGCACAAGAAAATTTGCCCCAAAGCACAAATTATTTTTTTATTTTAAAGGGTTTTAGTGGGTTACAGAATAAATAATAGACATTGACATGAATATTATAAACTCAAGCCTTTCTAATTTATAGAAAAAAAGTATTTAAACTGTATTTTAATTCATAACAGAGAAACAAAAATAATATTCCTTTTTTTTTTTCTTTAAAAAATAAGGCAGAAACATAAAAGTTTATTTGAGCAGCTTCACCTTTAAACTCTGAGTAACCTTAGCCAACATTATTTTTTACATTAGGCTAAAACCGTGTGATCATTGAACATTTTAGTGCAAACAATAACAAACCCATTGGACTCACAACACCTCCATGCTTATTTACTGTCCGTCTCTTTCAGACAGTTACTTAGACAAACTAACCTGTTCACAGAGGTCAGGGCAGCTCTCTGTTTGTTACTATGTGACCTGCACGTGAGAACAGACTAATCAGATACTTGCAGGCCAGGACAGACAGCTGTGGGTCCCTGTTGACTGGACCACCACTGCAGAGGGCAGTCTGTGTGGCTGATGGTGGACTCTGCTCTGTACAAACTCAGGGCCCTGGTACACAAGGCTTCCTCATCTGAATTACAGTTGGAAGACAATGAAGAGAGCAGGAGGCCCTTTATCTTAGCTGGCTCCTTTGTGGTGGCATCTTTACACTGTTCCTGCAGCAGGACCTCAAGGCTGCTCCAAACCTTTTCTCACTCTCCCCTTGCAAGTCCCTTTAAATCCTTAAAGCATGGATCAAGCACAGCAGCTAGTAACTATCTAGAGTAGCTATCTGGAGCCACTGATGGTTGGGTGTAGCTACACGTTGGGATAGGTCCTCTGTGAAGGCAGTCTTAAATTTCTTGTAGTTTGCGTCATCATCAGAGAGCTCCATGGTGTGATGCAGGTGACAGAAAGCAGGTAAAACCACTAAACATGAGACATATGTCTCACCTCCAAGAAGCTCAGTCACAAACCTGTAGTAGACAGTTCAAGGAAGTCAGTAATCTACATAATAACTGTCAACTATAGAGTTTTTTTAAGAAACAGTAACAATAAGTTAAAAAATAGTTTTAGTTACCTGCATGGCTCAAGGACAGTGGCCGGCTTTTGGAGTTTTACCAGCTCTGATGGAGTTAAAACGACTAACCATATCCAGCGTTGAACTCCACCTTGTGGAAACATCCTGTATGAGTGGCTCTTTTTGTTTCCCCGGTCTTGTTTCCTTCTGGTGTAGTTTATCCATATTAGCAGGGCTGTCTGTAATGCATCTTGTTTTTCTTGTTTTTCAGTGTCATCAAGCTGTTGAATTTTACTTGAAAAAGTCCTTTGACACAGCAGCTGGAAAGTTGGATCACCTGGCGCTACCTGTAGCACATTTTCTAACATCCTATCGTCTCCCACTGACAGTGGTCTACAATCCAGAGCAATCCATTCTGCAAGAGAATTTGTAAGTTTGTCTCATGTTGACTTACTAATTTTGGTCCTGAAGCCAGTCATTTCATCAAGTTTGGGCTGCTGACACTTTTTGTTGGTACTCAGACTGCTAGCGCTAACAGCTCACACAGTTTCTGTGCTTGCTGCAACATGTAGATGTACCATAAGGTTGAAGTGCGTCTGTGGTATACAAAGTCTTTTTTGCACAGTTTGCAATAAACCACACATTTATCAAAGCTTCGGTTGGGTAGTCTTTGGAAATGACATTTGCCTCCGATCAGTCCCAGCAACCCGCTTTCTTCCAATTCTTTGTAGCTCTGATGTGTGAATCAGTGAAATCGATATTCATGGAAATCATGCTTTGACACAATTTTCACTTTGCTTAGAATGCAAAGTGCAATTAAATGCGTTATTTTTTTCAAAGTAATTAATTGCAATGCATACGTTAAATTCGAACCCAAGACAATGCGAGTCAAGGTGGGTTAGGACCCAAACGCGGGACTCCAAAAGCACAGGGGTAATTTCAAAAACAGCTTTATTGCTGAGCTCTCCCAAAAACACAAAATACAAAAACATAGATTAAATTGAAACCAGGAACTAAATCAGCTCAACAAATAAAAACTCATAGAGCAGACAGCTAGAAGGAGATCACAACAGCAGACACAGGGAGACACACACACACACACACAGTGTTACAGCTCCAGAGTTGAACACGTGATCCTTTTCTCCTGCAGGGATGTCCTTATTTCTCCCTCTACGCTTTCAACTGTTACTTTATGTCAGGGGTCAAAGTCAACTAGAGAACAGTTAAGGACACAAAGCTGTCAGAAGCCAGATCCATCAAAGGGGCTTTCATAAGGACCTGGACTTGAAAATTCTGCTCTTTTCTGAAGGGCAACTGTCTGCTTTGGATCAAACAAAACCTCAATGTTCACACAGTGGGAACTATGTGAAGATGTCACAGCAACAATAGCTTTTACATTTGCAATCAAAGTGTCCACACAGCAAAACAGTGTGTTAACTGCTCAATACCATGTGCTTCACTTTTCTACTGAGTCAATGCCAAATGCTGGCAGGATTTTCTATTGGAAATATAAAAGCATGTGAACAATGCACTACCTTCAAATGACATCTGAACATATCAGCCTTGCATGAAAGTTCATGTAATCTTACTAGGACGGCCTTGCTAAAATTTAGCCATCCTTTGATCACAGCACCAGTCTGAGTCCGTGCCATCACATTAACAGCAGGGAACAAGGTGTGTCTCTCAACTGCATCTTGAGGTGCTCAGCACACTAAAGGCAGCATTGATGGAAAACGAACAACAATAATATGAAAGAGATAAACCTTGGGCTTGATACAACTGCTCTTAGCTGCTTTTTTACAAGGTCAAGTTATTCAGATGTTTTTCATGCAAGTTTGCAGAAAGTTTCTGGATTATTAAAAAAAGAAAGGGCTGAAGTCCATTATATGATCATACAGCTGCTATTTTCAGACTGCTCCAGAGTAGTCCTGTAATGTCCTGTTGTACCTGTGCTTCAGCGCTTCAAGAAGCCGATCCCCCAAGTTCATTTTCATCTTCGGTAAGTGGGCAAAGTTGCGAGGAGCTAAATCTGGTGAGTGGTCTGGTTAATTGCATTTTTCAATGTGCTCTGTGTTAGCTAACACCAGCATGCACCACAGCTACAACCATTCCCTCTCAATGTACCATCACAGGAGGTTACAGCAGAGTCTGGGCTTGACATGCTTAATTGGTACTGTAGACTAGTTCATGGTGCAAACTCCTTGAATACTCCTCGTTTCGCACTGTCTCTCATCCTTCATATTAAAACACAGTTTGTTTGTTCATTTAGACTCAGCAGTTATCACACTTTCAAAATAACCAGAGCTAAAGTTACTATTTAAGTAAATTAAATTTCTTGTATTGTATTTCAGTTAAAATGATGTAGCTTGTGATGCTAAATGTAAGTGATTGTGATATCATACAGTTTTACTTCCTGTTTTAATTTCTTTGTTAATCTACTGAGTAATTCTAATACTGGTGACATTGTCAGAGATTAATATTGATAACAGTCCCTGCTGTGATGTTGTCATCATCATATTTGTGTTTCTTGTGTCCTCGGTGTTTCTCCCATTTTGCTGCCATCGTCTTTAGTTTCACTCTTCGTGTCTTTTGCGTGTTTTCTTTTAACTTTGAAGGTTAGCTTTGTTGTGTGACTCGTGGTAGTTTGACTTCCTTTAGTCGTAGCGCTGGGCTGTTGTGTAGTCAGTGCTCGGTGTGTAAACACAGCCGTGTCTTTCACTTTGTCTTCTGTCAAGATCTCCGTTTCCACTCCCTTTTGTCTCTGTTGTTTTCCTGCTTCCCGTACCTCGCACTTTGGTGTTTATTGATATGAGCTTTTTGCCTCTTAGCCAATGAAGTCTTCTTATGTCAGAATCTCACATGCTTCTACTTCTTGTGTCTTGGTCCTCTTCTCAGATACTGCAGTCAAATATCACTGTTGATGAGCTTCTCCCAGGACTTGGTGGGAGCAGCCAACACTTATTTCTTGTCTTGTTTGAATCTTACAGAGTTTAAATCTTGCACATTGTGAAGTGTGACGGGTTTAGTGTTTAGTTATAGACAGATCTGATTTATGTGTTGAAGTGTTCCCCTCTGACAGGTAACAGTCTCAGTGTGTTTGTTCACGTAGCCTTAAAATACCATTGTGGAGCTGGATGTTACACAGGATTTAGAGGGAAGAGTAACAAGTACTTCTTTAGTTCATGTATATGAAGGAGTCAGCTTATGTGATAAAATCTCCTCTGCCTTAAAGGAAAATTCTAATCTTCATGTTAATTCACACTAAATTAAACAACTAGTATTCAGAAAGCAGACATCTAAACCAAGGACATGTGATGACTAATGATACGTTTGTTCTTTAAGCGATCTTAGTGAAAATCAAGCCTATGTTAGTTCAAGTAGACCACAAGTCAAGCTCAGCTGCAATCCAGTAGATTTATTATAGCGTCAGCCAACATCAGCTCATACTCTTCTTTACCCAATTATCAAATCTCATAGAGGAAGTGCTATTTGAGCAATGTTATTTTGCCTACAGTCACTGTGCATCTGTAAGCCACTGTGGAGCCCACTCTACAGGTTGTTCTATTTGTCGTATTGATTCGTTTTTCTGTGCTGTGTGGGTAGGTTAGGAATTTAAATTACTGCTGGACTCTTAATGTCTTCACATTTTTGTTCCAGATCACTGATGTTTATCGGCGTTTGTTTATGCATCGCTGTCTTCAGTTCTGCCACAGCATTTCAAACTGTCATCTTTGTTCTCAAGAACGCGCGAGCACGGCGGAAGGTTGTCTCCTGACAGCGCTTCCAAACAGGTCCTAATTCTTCAGCCTTTTCCTCACTGGCCCCTCATGAACTTTAACATTTACCATGGTGGATTTAACAGACCTGCGGAGACCCTGTGGCAAAGTTCTTTTAACATCACTGTTCATATAAGATCTCTTTGTGGCCAACCAAATGTGACGTTTCAGCTCGTGTTGGTGTTAACGAACAGGATCATTTTCATCTCACATTCAGTTTAAATAAAACTGAACTGAAATACACTTTGTTCTGCTTTGTTTCTCTGCTCTTTGTGTTAATAGAACAAAAGGAGGTTCAGTAATAGAAAAGGAAACGAGAGACATGGAAATTTTGAAAATACTTTTGCTGTAAGTATTTCAATGGTCTCTTGTCGATAGGGGAAAAACATTATCGGTGCTTTGCTAGAAGCTGCGATTGTTCATGTTTTATAGCTTTTGTGTGTCATGTCCCAGTGAAATGGAACATTTCAATAAAAGGATGTGAATATAAACTATTCAAATTCAATTCCTGAAATAGGAAGGGTTGTGTACCAATTACTTGTGACTTTTCCAGCTGTCCCGAGATGTCACAGCTCATCACATTTCTGATAATGTAATATTTGTTGGATTGAACAGCTTTGGAAATGCAGTTTGTGTACTGTTTTCATCACTGCTTGCCACGTCTGGGTTTTCGGTCTGAAAGCAAAGAAAACGACAAAACAAAACCAGAAACAGGGAAACAAAAGGTCTTATTGAACACATTTAATGGCATTCAGGAACGATAACTGTACGCTTCGACTCTTTATGTCCACTGTGCTCACATTAGTGTAGCGATTTCACTAAATCAACACACTAATGTGAGCACAGAGAGACATCGCAAGGATTACTTTCATTTATTTTTTTATTTTTTTCATATTTGAGCGTTTTTAAAAACCTACATTAAAACTCTAAAAGTATTTGTACAGATATTAAACATTGACTGAAACAGGCTGAGGTTGTGTTGACCTTTGAGTTTCAGTGTAATTATTTATTATTATTTGGACATTATGCAGTGGAGGAAATGCACATTTGAACTCCTGTAGAACAGATAGTTTATTTGATTTTTATACAGAAATGAGCAGTCTAAATGTACAATAATCGTATTTATTTTAATGGAAAAATAGTGAAAGAAATTCTCAATAAAACAATCAACAAATAATCCAAAGTAAACTGGAGGATCTTGTTAATGATGTCAAAGAAGCTGGGAGTCAACCACATCATGCTGTTACAGTTTGAATTCCCACTGTGCCCGTAGAGTTCTCCCCTACTCAGGAAGGCCCATCCATGGGCCCGTGTGAAGTTTGCTCGTTAACACCTGAAGGATTCTGATGAAACCTGGGACAATGTGATCAACGCGAATGAGGCCAAACGGAGCTTTTTGGAATCAAACAAACGTCTTTATGTGTTGTGACCCCAAGACCATGATGCTTGATGGCAAATATTTCTGTAGAAGTCAAGAGAACAGCAAGACAAAAAGATGGCAAAGATTTCAATAAGAATTGCTTCACTCGGCCAGATCATTGCAAATTCATCACGGGTTGGTCTTCCAGCACGACTGTGAACTGAAGCTAAGGCACAAGAAGCTGCACACTAAGGCTACGTTCACACTGCAGGCAAAAGAGCATCAAATCCAATTTTTTTGACCCTATGCTATCCGATCATGGTGTGACAGTGTGAACAGCACAAATCTGATATTTTTAAATCCGATCTGGGTCACTTTCATATGTGGTACTGAATCCGATACATATCCGATGTTTTAGAAAGCGACTGCTGTTTGAACGCTCGTGTCGCATTAAATCCGTCTTTTACGTCGCTGACACAAGACAGACGCCGATCATCAGCGCGGAGAAGACAAACGAGAAAGCATGGCGGTGGAAACTGGAGACGGAGCGAGTCAGTGGACAGAAACTGAAGTTTTGGACTTGATCAGCACACGGGGAGACGATTCTATTCAAGCTAAACTTTTAGGGTCGTATCGTAACCGGGCTGTGTTCGCCATTTTTACTTCCGTAAACAGAGCGCGTTGTGTGTAACGTCTTCTTTTGCGCATGCGGGCCGCTTTGAGGGCCGTGAACGTTCACACTAGAGCGCGTTTGCTGTCACATTTTATTTGTAGTGTGAACGACCACACAGAAAAAATCGGATTTGATCAAAAAATCGGAGCATCAAGACCTGCAGTGCGAACGCAGCCTAAGAGACTGTGGACCTGATGTGAACCCTAAACCAACAGAAAACCTAGAAAGAGCTG
>VUQR01019159.1:0-11065 GCA_015108515.1 Hemichromis elongatus
AAATCCTTGAAAGAGTAGTTGTCAAACAGCTAACAGATCATCTGCAGAGGAATAGCTTATTTGAAGAGTTTCAGTCAGGTTTCAGAGCTCATCACAGCACAGAAACAGCTTTAGTGAAGGTTACCAATGATCTTCTTATGGCCTCTGACAGTGGACTCATCTCTGTGCTTGTCCTGCTAGACCTCAGTGCAGCGTTCCATACTGTTGACCATAATATTCTATTAGAGCCATTAGAGCATGCTGTAGGTATTACAGGTACTGCGCTACAGTGGTTTGTATCATATCTATCCAATAGACTGCAATTTTTTCATGTAAATGGAGAGTCCTCTTCATACACTAAGGTCAAATACGGTGTTCCACAGGGTTCAGTGCTAGGACCAATTCTGTTTACATACATGCTTCCCTTAGGGTGTCCAACTCCAGGCCTGGAGGGCCGGTGTCCTGCTGGCTTTAGATCTCACCTTGGGTCTCTGACTACCACATATCCCTGTCAGGGTCGTGGGGGGCTGGAGCCTATCCCAGCTGCCAAAGGTGAGGTACAGGATGCCAGCCTGGCGTGACACCAAAATTAAAATTCAACTCATACACATCGCACTTATTAACACTTTATTTATGTATTCATTTTTTAATAATACACGATTAAGTAAAAGTCTGTGTTTGAGGGGTGAAATGATGCCCTCCACCACGCCTCCAACCTCCAAAAACACTTTTTTATTAAACATTAAAAAATGATATCTTCACGGACATATCAGGAAATGTGAGCGAGGCCTGAGGGAGAGCCACTCTCAGGGACACTAAAATCATATTGGTAAACACATAGATTAGTTTTTTGCGGTGAGGCGGGGACATATGCTCCTCGTATTGTTTTTAACCATGTTTATTATTTTAGCTTTGGGAAAAAATACCTCATATTCGAGCCGGAGCATCAGATTGGGTATTCATTATTTTTAAAAGGAGTGCAGCAGGTGTTTCTGGCCTGAGAAATATGTGGATTGCAGCAGAGTGCTCGGTGCCGCAGCCGTCTCCCTCCACAGCATGGGAGTCCAAATGGTTTTACTGTGATTGGTCACTTAACAGAACAAAATGTGTTCACATCACGAGCAGCCCTTTCTCAAATTGCTCTGGGCTGCTGTCGCCCGGTGCACTGCCTTTTTCATCGTGGCCACTTCCCATCAACCTCTCCAATATCTGTCATTTAAAAAAAAAAGAAGTGCTGGTAATTTGAAAAAAGTGGATGATTCTGAACACACTCCGTCTCTTGCTCTTTTTCGCTTCTCCTTTAAGCACCCGTACAGATGTTGGAGCACTGGAATGGAACGATTTCCTGCAGAGGCGTGTGCGCCGTGAATGTATTTATTTACACGTTGCATCGCGGCAGCACTCGGGCCAGTTTGTGAGTCATTAGAGGGGAACGCTGGTGCAGGTGCCTGCTTTGAGTGGCTTTTCACAACATTTTAGACCACTTTAACCTCAGCTCGACCAATCACGACACAAATCAAAGGCTCCGTGTTTGCGATGCAACAGCTCCATCAGATTAAATTATGGGCTTCGCTCATTGCTGCCAAAAGCACCATCAACAACCAGCCAGGGCTGCAAATTCAACAAGCCTGCTCCACAGATTTTATAGAGACCTACAGCAAAAGTCTTGCTCCACCTCCAACGTCTTGGAAGAAAAATGGGAAACGGGTGCAATTCAATTTTATTTATAGGGAGACAAATCACAACAGCAGTCAGCTCAATGCACTTCATATTAGAAGGTAAACACTTAAAAATAAGACAGAGAAACCCCAACAATTAAACGACCTCCTACGACCAAACACTCGGCGACAGTGGGAAGGATAAAGTTAGTTTAAAGACGTTTTTTTTTAATAACTGCACCACAAAAGGAAAACAACCCAAATAAGGCAATGAAGGTCAATGTTTGGTATTGCTTTCTTCATCCGTTCATCTATTTTTCTTCACAGACCCCCAAATCAAAGACTCCATGTTTGCTATGCAACAGCTCCATTAGATTAAATTATGAGCTTCACGTGTTGCTGCCACAAGCCCAGACCTCCCTCTCCCCAGCCAGCTTATCAAGAGGAACACCGGGGAGTTGTCAAGCCATCCAGGAGATGTAATCTCTCCGGCGTGCCCTCCCCCAGCACGTCCTCCTGATGGAGCGTTCACGGACCACCTTCAACTGGCTGCTTTTGATGTGAGGGAGTGGCGGCCAGCCACACTTCCAAGGAAACCCATTTCTGCCACTTTTACATGTGACCTCATTCCTTCAGTCACCTACCAAAGCTTGGGACACAGGTGAAGACGGCCACCTTTAATTCAGTTTTATTCATACAGCACAACTTTACAACAATTATTATCTCAAGATACTTTTTACTGTAAGGGGAAGAACAATACAGACAAACTCCTACGAATCAGACAAACACTTGGGGACAGTGAGAAGGAAAAACTCCCTTTTAACAGGAAGTACCCTCCAGAAGAACCAGGCTCAGGGAGGAGCGGTCATCCGCGACCCTGAGACCTACCACCACACCTTGGCTGTGCTGACGTGTTGTGCGAGAGCATTAAGACACAAATCAAATTATCCGATGACTCATTTACAGATGTGTCCTTGCATTCTCCAAGCTTGTCTGCTGTTCAGTCAGTTCAGGGAAGAAACGCTGCTCTGTGCAGTTTAAGCACACATTTGTGTGTGTGCTGTGTTTCCATGAGAGTGTGTGTTTGTGTGTTGGTGGGAGAATTGCAAGGCTGCAGCTGAAGCGTAATCCCTTCTATCTCTTGAGGCAGACTGTCTGAACGGTGAATATCTCTCTGGGTTCATACAGTCTACACACACACACACACACACACACACACACAGGCCAGACTCTACACTCGAACACACACCCTCTCTCGCTGTCTTACATCTGTACGACTATGCACACACTTGGCTTCTCTGCGCCTCCCACACCGGCTGTTTTACAACCGTGTCGTCGCTCTCGCACACACGCACGCTTGTCCGGCTGAAATACGGCGGCAGCCCGAGGCGGCGAGAGCTGCAACACGCCAGCGAGGTTGGAGGAGAGCTCGAGCCAGACAGACATTAGTGCAGAGTTAGGACGTCTTCGTTGCCTCCAGACAGGATATTATGGATGAGGTCTTGCAGTGCAGGCAGGTGGAGTGTGGACGGCACTAAAATAGAAACCTGGAAACCACCAAACCGGAGCTCAATTCAGCATGAACAGACATTTTCAAGGCATCAGTTCTTGGATTAAGGCCTAGTTATATAAACTTTCTCAGTGGCACAGATGTCCCAGAGCCACAGATAATCTCATTTGTTGAGGTATATCTCCACATGTGAAAGAAATATTAAAAAAGTAAAATTTGGGATGTTTCCTATGTTTTCTGACTTGAACAGGTTATCAGTTTGAAAAGCTTCAGTTTTCTGTGAAACGATAAGTGAGACAATACTGCGTTAAGTAATAATTTACCTCAGCAGCTCTCATAATCAGTCAAGTAAAGAAGGTGGCCCCTACAACAACGCATACGGAGAAAAATCCAACAATCATATGACCCCCTATGAGCAAGTACTTTGGCGACAGTGGGAAGGTGAGGGGAGGAGGCGGGATAAAAGACATGCTGTGGAGCAGAGACAGATTAATACAGGTGATACCTGCCTTCGTGTGGCTGTGGCTAATTTCAGCCTCATTTCTGCTGTTTAAATCATAGACCTGGAACGATTCTGGTTTCCAGTTTAGGAAAATCAGCCGAGGGTTTGTAAATGTAACGCGTTCAAATGGAAGCGGCAGAGCTGGCAGCATCGGGCCAACCAGAAACACACCAGAAACTGAACTCACACAGCTGAGTGGGAGTGTGTTTGAAACACAGATTAAATGGTTCACACCTGACTATTAACTCGTTTTCATAACGAAGCCAGAAACCAACCAGGGCCTGATCTTTATCAGATTATTAGATCAACACTATGACTTTAATATTATGTGATCAAATATTAAAAACAGAAAAGCAAAAAGGGAAATGAGTCTGATGGAAAACGTCTTAGCTACATTTGTCCAAAAAACAAAATGTTTGTTTCAAATAAAAGCCATGTTGTACTTGGGGAATAACTAACTTTTTCACATTAATAGTAAGTTTGCGTAGTTTACAAAGTGCTTTGACAGACAGAATATTACACTTGAAGCTAAAGCTGGACGCGGGGCCAAAAGTAAAACGCGACTGATCTGATCACTGTCGGGTTTTAATCTGCGGAGGAGGACGAGTCAGTGACAGACTCACCCAGGAGACTGAGGTTTGTGTCCCACACCATTCAGTTTCATACTGCATGATGATTCATTTCATATTACGTAGTTCGATACTAATGAGAACAATAAATAATGTGAAAACTGTCTCTCTGTCATAGTACTGGGCGTGAGACCCAGTGCTTTGTGTTTTTTAGTTTTATTCTTTGATTAATGTTATTTTCTCACTGTGTCCTGTTTTATTTTGAAAGTCTTGTGTTCTTTGCTTATTGCGCTTACTTTCACTTCCCCCGTCATTATGTTCAACATAACGTTGGCTGAAGTTACTCAGAGTTGAAAGGTGAAGCGGCTCAAATAACCTTTTATGCTTCTGCCTTACTTTTTAAGAAGAAAAACTGCACTTTATGTTGAAATTTGTATTATTATTATTATTATTATTATTATTATTCAAAGACCATTTTCAAAAATAGCAGTTTTTTTCTTTAAGTCTGCCTAATTTTGGCCAAAGTTAGTATTTTTGTTTCTCTTTTTTGAATTGAAAAGCAGTTTAAATGCTTTTTTCTCCCATAAATAAAAGAACGTGAGTTTACAGTATTCATGCCCATGTCTGTCATTTACTCTGTCACCCACTAAAACACTTCAAAAAACATTTGTGCTTTGGGGCAAATTTTCTTGTGCGATTAAATGCGATTAATTGAGATTAGTTCATTACAAAGCCTGTAATTTAATTTTTTTCAGTGGAGTCCCGCCCTTAGTATTCAGTTATATTTGTGGTTTGATGTCGGCATAAAAACCTGCTTGTGCGGTTTCGATGGAGCCCTGCAGATAAGGACGAGAGGCTGAGAGATCACCCTTCCTTAGTTACATTTAGACTTTATTTTAAGCCACTTAATCGAGTAGATTCTGAGGCAGAGGTGAAAACCACATGGAGCAGATGTGCAGGGGACACACAGGGGATAACAGCTGTGTGATCGCTGCCTCTGTCACCCATTCAAACAGGAGCCTTTGCTCTGTAAAGGCAGCAGCAGATTCTGACCATCTGGAAACAAGAACAGTGCGATATGTAACTATTTTAAAGTTTGCGTTAATGTTTCTGTAATATAAGCAACCACATCCACGTGAAGCTGGATGTTTGGGGGGAAACATTGGTGATGATGCTCAGCAGAAGCCATCCCCACATGACTAAAGTTTATTAAGCGAGTCCCCTGAAACCTCCTGAGGAAAAGGAAATTACAAAAATAAAACAAATTGCAGCTTCTTGAGCATTCATCTCACACACACACCGCCTCTCCATCGTTTGCCCTCTCAGCTAATCTTCTCCGCTCTAATACGCATGGGGTCATAAAATCTGATTTGCCTCCACTCCTCTACTGAGAGCCACTAATTCCCAATTTTGTTCTTCCTGTCCATGCCGGCGTTCCTTTCCATTAATTGAGATTCTCTTACACACACACAAACGCGCGCACACTTTTAGTTTTTGCATCGTCAAGTGAAGTCGGCCTGTGGCAGCAGGCTGGACATGCGCTGTCATTATCCAAGAAATGTAAGTCATGAGTTGTGCGGAATTACAATCAGGGAGGCGACGGGCAGGGCGCCGTACACATCAACTGAAGGAAAGGTGGACGAGGTGGGGGGTTGATTTAAGACAAAGTGAAGTGGATCATAGTGGCATTAGCATAGAAAAGAAGTGAAGACAGAAAAGGAGGAAGCGGCGCCAGAGATTCCTGCCAAATAGAGTCCAGTTGTGGTGCTTTGGTTTCTGTAATCGACCTTTAAGGGTCAGCACAGAAGACACAGGCCAGTCGAAGGAAAACCCACTCATGGTGTGTGTGGTGTGTCTTTGGCATTCATCTGGTTCAGATATGCCCGTATGGATGCAGATGCTGCTACATGTACTGTAAGTGCATTGGTACAAAAAGTGACCTTTTAAACTGAGCACTACATTTGGCAGAAGGTCCTCCATTTTTTTTCATTATTAATTCAAGTGATTTATTTTTCGGACCATAAACAAAGCAGTCAGATCAGTCAAACTTTACTCAACTCATTCTTCTTGCTTCCTCCACTTCCGTAGCATTGATTCATTAATGTAGAATCCTCTCCCAGCTGCTCTGTTCCCGTGTTGTTGCAGTATATTAATGACTAACCTGGTATTGTGGATGGATTATCTCAGTTGACTGAAGTTTGGTCCGTTTACAGCATCCTGTCATGCGATCGCATTTGTCCCTAACCATCAGGAACCCTCACGTTAACTTTGATCCAGTGGAACAAAGTTAGCGTTCAGCTTCACTGTTTATGTTATGCTAACATAGCTGTGTGGCTAGCGATCACGTAGCACATCATTATATACCAGCTCGTCCAACTTCAGTAACCCTACAAACGTCACTGCTGTTTAGTTTTCTGTCTTCATTTATGTTGGAAGTGATAGCAGAGCTGTACGTTTGGATGTTCTCAGAAATCTCTCAGTCAAAACATGCTATATCATGTTTAGCTAACTTCCTGCTAACTTCTAACTTCATTAAATTGAATAAACTCTGTTTTCATGGATGTTAAACTTAATTGTTCCAACTGGTAAAGCAGCAACGCTGATCATTTTATTGAAGATAAAGAATTTAGACAGTTTGTGACTCTCAGTGATGCTGCAGTGTTCGTTTGACGTTGGGACCTGAAGTGGACGGCGTTTAGGACCCAGATTACTCCGTGAGGCTCCTGACTGGCTCCTTGACTAATTTTTGAGCGCTGTGTACCACATAAAATCAAATCGAGGTCAGTAAGCCCAACCAGAATTCATACATAAGAAGCACTGTCCAATTTTAATAAAATTAAAGGATTTTAGGTGCGCCTTATAGTGTGGAAAATATGGTAGTGTATTCTGCCCTCACACTTAACTAGGCAGAAAGATAACTATCATCTCACAAAGAAAAACCTCACTATTGTTCCTTTCTGGTAGTTTATTTCTATGGAGCCCCGCAAGTGACGTGGGAGAAAAAAAAAAAAAAAGATGAACTTTTGCGAGCGCTCGCAAAAGTAACTCGGGATCTTGCAAAAATGATCCCACCACTTTTTGATAGCGGTTCTGTTGAAGGGTGCGGTAGAGTACGGAGCAGACATGGAGGAGGATTTTGAACATTTCCTGCGGTCAAGAGAGGTCCCACAAGAGGACATCATACACACGAACACGACAAACTGTGTCTACTGCCAAGTACAGTTTTAATGTCTTTATAATTTAGTCCAAGCTCAAAGTAAAAATCTACGAATCTCTCAAATGGTTGTGTGTCCTCCATCACTGTGGTTGTTTCTAAGGTTCAGTGGTGCTGACCTTGAGGTGTATGGACTTTTGCGAGATCTCGCAAAAGTTCATCTTATTGTTTTTTTCTCCCATGTCCCCTGCGGGGCTCCGTATGTATGGCATGGATTTTGAGGAAAAAATGATAAAACTGTAAACAAGAAACAAATATCACATGTGAGCTGACATATGTAAACATTTTACAATTAGAAAATGTTATGACCTATAAACATCATAGGCTATACTTGTTACTATGCAAATTGAATATATATAGGATACACCGACCCATCCTTCAGATTCGGGGAAATGAAGGACGTATTTATCTGCGGCATTTGGAGCAGCCTTTGACTTGGGCCAGCCTTCGTCGCCTTCAAATGCGTCCTGTGAAGGATATGGCAGGGTTTTGGACAGACCTTATATAACAGAATATAGTGTGTTAAAAATGGAGCATCTGGCCAATCAGAAACAAGGATAGGTCCACTGACCGCAGAGCAACTGATTTCACTGTACAATTAGAAAAACACACAGCAGAAACTGAACTCACACCACTGTGTGTGTGTGTGTGTGTGTGTATTAATCAAATGCAGCCAGAAAGTAAAGAGAGCAAAACTGGCGACTGTGTGGCTGAACAGATTTCTCAGTAATGCAGCTCTAACTCTAAGACAGACTACAACTGTTATTTCATTCTATTAATATTCAGATGCAGTTTTGGATACACATCTCTGAATTCACACAGGCTTAACAAATTTACGAATTTCATAGCAGACCAACAACTACAAATACATACTATGTTTTAGGATATAAGGGCTTAAGGTAAAAAAATGATAAAGTTGCTTCTAAGATGTAAATTTATTGCTGATGCGCATTAGAAGAGTAGAAAACCTTCACAGCCTCTGACTGTCTGAAGTCTGAGGGACTGTTTCTCATCAGTAAAACAAATGATCTGTTTTCCAGAGATCTGATTGGTCAGCAGGCAGTGAACACGAGCAGGTTATGTCTTCGACATAAGTTACCATGGTGATGTACTCGCGTAAGAACTGAACTGCCATCGGCGACACTGAAAACACGCCGTTAAACCCGAAGTTACCTCGATAATGTTCTAGGAGCGGTTTATTGTGCAACTCGCTGACCTTCATCGATATGCCTGACGCCTCTTTGTTGACGCAGTGGATAAACTGGGGTTAATCAGGGTTCGTCTTAAATGAAAAATAAAATCTGAGCTCCTGACCCCGGCAGTGAGAGGTCAATGGTTCAGTTTGGTTTCTTTTCTCATGTAGAAGATCCAAATCTACAACTCTAGCATGCAGCACTTGCTCAGCCAACAGTGCTGCCCTTTAGAAAACCACTTTCCTGATGTTATCTCGGTAATTTGTTCCACTTTCAGACAGTTTGAGTTGCTGAGAAGAGTTGGAATAAATACACAAGTCTCTCCAACATAAATGCATGAAGCACATCTGTGTTCATAAGTGCTGTTTGCGGGAGTTTACAGAGCAAATGTTGCCGAGGACGCGCTCACCTCTCCTGTCTGTGCGCACAGCGGGGCACAAAAGGAGTTCCACACCAGACTCGTTTATTTAAACAGGAGGCGGCCTCTCAACGGGAACACGCAGACGGATCAAAAACGTGGCGTTTTTAAAAACTTACACCTTCTGTTGAAGGATTAAGACACTTTCTCTCTTTAAGTTCACTGAACAAAACTCATTGTGTTACTTTACATGAAACATCGTTCACACGCTAGTGTCGCAAAAGATCCCGGATGAATAAAGCCTTTAAAGAAGGATTTCTCTCCTTTTCTTCCTCTTGTTCTATTCCCATCATTCTCTTTGTCCCTCAGTATGAAGTAAGTCAGCACATGAACCTGTCTGAGCCTCTGCTTCAGTCAGAACGTGAGAACATAATTACCACATTTGGTCTACACTCTGATCTGCTGATGCAGATGGTCGGTCCCTCTGGAAATCCATAATGATGCTTTATTTATACACAACGCTGATCTCGGGCTGCCTCCCTGCACTTTCTACAGGTGTGTCATTTTTCTGGTTGTATAATTGCAAGTTGTAGCATAATTCTAACTGTTTTCGTGATGTAATTGTAAGTTGTTGAGCTGCTGCTCGTTGCTTTATGCTAGCAGGTACTGAAGGTACTCATCATTTAGTTTCAGTATCAACAGCAGTGGGCTTATTACAGGCTGATGATTATAGTGAGTACAAGTGAGGGAATCTTTGTGTTTGGAAATGATCCTAACGTCAGGTTTTTATCCCTTAAAATAATTCAGAAACTTTACAAAGAACCTGCTGTGATAAACAAGGCTGGGTCCAAACATCTAACGAGAAAAGGAAGTGAGCATTAGGAGAAAACAAAAAAGACAAACAACAAATGGAAGTGTTTGTATTATTACAGCGGATCTGTCGAATGAAAGCGCTCATGAATGAAAGTTATCATCATAACATCTTTACCTTACAATGCAAAGCGCCCTGTGGCGACTGTTATGGAGATTTGGCGCTTTATAAATAAAACTGATTTGAGCGAAGGCGAGTGGTGCAGGAGACTGACAGAAGGATGGGTGCAGCGTCTGCAGAGATCAGGAGTCTGTACAGCAGAGCAGAGCTGCTGCTTCACATCAAAAGTAGCTGGTTGAGGTGGTTGAGCATCTGACCGGGATGCCTCCCAGGTGAGCTGTCTCCGGCGTGTCCAACTTGGAAAAGGCCCTGGGGCAGAGCCGGGATACACTGGAGAGATTAGGTATCGGCTCAAAGAGCTGGAGGCCGTGGTTGGGGAGAAAGAGCTCTGCTGGAGCGATGATCCAGAACAGGGTAAGAGGCAGAAGATGGATGGATGGCGACATGCTCTCACCTCCGGCTGTCAAAGAGATGCTCAACGTACGCAGAAGTTTCCCTTTGACTCCACAGAAGTCGTTCATGAAGAGTACAGCTCGCCTCGTTCATGGATAACTTACAGCATGTGACTCCGTGGGAGTGAGAGCAGGTCATAAAGAGGACATCATCATAATGCAATATGTAAATGCAGTACAGTATGCAGCCAACGTTACACATCATGTAATGTGCATTCAGGTCTATAAGCCCATGGAAGCTCTACTCAATGCTAAATGATGTTTTCACTACAAGAGCTAAAGTGTTTAGTTTGGTTAAAACCAGGGTGCTCGATCCCAGTCCTCCAGAGCTACCGTCCTGCAGCTTTTAGATGCATCCCTGCTCCAACACAGCTGAATCAAATGGTTTGATGACCTCTTCAGCATGCCATCAAGTTTGGCAAAGGCCTGATAACAAGCCATTCATTTGATTCAGGTGTGTCGGAACAAGGATGCATCTAAAAGCTGCAGGACGGTAGCTCTGGAGGACTGGGATTGGGCACCCCTGGGTTAAAATGTCAATTTTTATACATGCTAATCTAAAAATGCTGGTAAGTCTGCTTCTTTAAAGCTTGTTTGCTGTAATCAACTAAACAAGGCAAGAACTGTCATCCCGTCTCCGTTACCAAGCTTTGCTTTCTCACATCATCAAAGACATCCAACCTCCAATGAAGTACAACG
>VUQR01019164.1:0-20007 GCA_015108515.1 Hemichromis elongatus
GCCGACAATGGCAAACGCCGCCGACAGAAATGAAAACGAGCAAGAAAAAGAGGGATATAGAAAGCGACAGAAGTTATCCAAGCAATGCAAGGAAAACGCTGTCGTGTGCAAGCATTGCAAGATGGAGCTCGCATACCATACCAGCACGTCTTCGATGCTGCAGCACCTCTCAAGAAAGCATCCGACTGAAGGCATGTACTAACATACATGTTAGTTCTGAATGTAAAGTTGCACATTGAAAAGACTGTTAAAGGCACAATTTAATGCACTTTTTTATACTGAGAATGGTAAATGTTTATTTTTTTATTCTAAGATTATTTTTATTTATTTTATTTAACGTAATTTCAGGAATGTTAAGTTAAGAGTAATATTTGTTTTTTATCTCAAGTGTTGAGGTGGAAGTAATTTTAGTTCTTGTTTTTGTAAAGAAACATAATATTTTTTTCCATATACAAATACATTAAAATGTATGTTATACTTAACAATAAAAAGTTTTCATTCATAAGAAGTCTGTCTTTTTTATATTGTATATAATTAAACCTTAATTTAGCAAAAGTATGCCTTATTCGATTACTCGATTAATCGATCGAGATATTCGATAGAATACTCGATTACAAAAATATTCGATAGCTGCAGCCCTACACTAAAGTATACGAAAACCTCATGCCACCCTGATGGAGTCTATTTTTGACAGAAACATGCCCGAGAGGCCTGCTCGAGGTTAATATGTAGCTCTTTCTGTTCCCTTCTCATACAAAAAGATGTGAACACCAGTTTTGCAGCCTGGTATCTAGAGACTAAGCTATGAGACACAGCAAACCTTCTCGTGACTGCAAGTATAGCTGTGCCTACCTGGAGGAGCTGGACAACCTGCGCTCAATCTGCAGCTACTGTCTCATGCTACCGGCAGTGACAAAAAGCAAAACTGGAGATAAATCAATTAGAAGCAATGGTCTGTGGCCAACACCTGCAAAATTATTCCTTTCGGGGGGTTTTCTTGTTGTTGCCTTTTTCCTCTGCAACTGTTGTCGTTTTGATTTGCGGCTGAAACAGGTGTAACGTATTCGGAATGGCTCACGCTTCCTAACCGAACACACTGATATCAGTGATGTCTACCACCTTCTGTTATACAGTGGTGATGAAGTGTTCCCTTAATTTGCCGGGCTCAAAGATGATTATCATCTAGTGTTTCTTTTGTTTCGATCCACCAGGAAAAAAATAACTATAAAAATTTCGTTCCCACGTTATGTGAAATATCACAAATATTTTACATGGTCAGAAATCATACCTGATGCATCACTTAAACTCCTTTTTTATTCTCAAAATCAAATCAATCAATACAGCCTTCAAAACTCCCCTATCATATTAATCCTTTAAAGCTTTTCCATTTAAAGATAGAATCAACCACCTTTCAAGGGAATGTGTTTGATTTTCAGAAAAGCTACCAGGTAAAAAGCACTTAGCTTAGAGACCAATTTTCTTAAAACATCAGCAATTACAGCTTATGGCCATTTCATGTTCCACGCATGGCTGAACATGTAGGAGCCACAGCGCTCTGTGGCTTAAGCTGCTGTGCTGCCCTCTTAAGCTATATTGCCCGAAATAAAGCAAAATTGGTTTAGAGAAATATCGGTTTTTAGGCTCTGGATGCTGTTTTTTTTTTTTTATTATTTCATCCACTGCACAGGGATTTATTTGAGGAATAACTTTTTGTGCTTAAGTTTCATTTGTTTGTGTGTTTTTTATGGGGAAAGTGTTGTAATTTCTTATGATTTTATCTGGGACTGCTTTAATTTGACAGCATCACATGAAACAATAAATCAAGAGGTTGTCAAGTCAGCAAAAGGTAAAAATTTATAATATAGCAATGTGTATAATGTAAAGCAAAGCATAAACACACCATACATTATACACACAAATCTAGAACCTGAACTGCTCCCGAGCATGACTTCTAACCTGCAGTGAGTGTAGAGGTTAAAAAATCTTAATGGGGAGGGAGCCATCTAACTGGCCTACTAATCGCCAACACAAAGAGCTTTTTTCTTGGTCTGCTGCCATCACATTTCACTTTGTGTATAATGTGATCCGTTTAATATCCCGGGTAGTCCTTTCCACCCCAGGAATGCTTAGACAGACGTTTTTACCATAATTGCCTCATAGATCAGGGTTGACTGCGTGAGGCTACTGTATCCAGGTGCTGTTCGTCAGCTGATCACAGCTTCAGATACGAGATAACCCTGCACTCAAGGTGAGTCGAGGTGGTACGTGCGAGTGTGTGAAGCAGTGAGTGTGTCCACTTAAGCTCAACAGGGATGCTCCATATAAAAAGACAGCTCCTCAATGTCAGAAAAAACTCAACTGTGTATGTCCTATGTTTTATATGCCCCAAATCACAACAACAACCACCTCAAGGTATTTCACCTTGTAAGACCCTACAGTAATACTCAAACAATCACAGCAGAACAAGACTCAGCGAGGGGCAGCAAACTACTGTGACTGGTTGTGGGGGTGAGAGGAGTAAAAAAAAAAAAAAAGCACAAAAGACAGGTTGTGGAAGAGAAACAGAGGTGGTGTATAAACATAGTAAGTGAATAAGGCGGAAAAACAAGATGGCAAGGTCAAAATAAAACAGGAAGTGGGAACAAGGAATATGAGTACAAATATCAGTTAAATCCAATTATGACTCAAAACTCTGATGCTAGACAGGAAGCCATCAGTCTTTATGCTTCGAAATTTAATTCAGCCTTTATTGTAGAATAAAAACGTAATTTAAGTTTTATGAACATTTAAAATTATTGTTAAAAACCCAATGATGCTCACTATCTGCCAAAAGAGCTTGAGCCAAAACAAAACAGGTGGGCTGTTATGCTTAAAACACAAGATGCAAATCCAGGGGATCTTTATTTTCCCTTGTTTAATCTCAGTTTTTGGCAACAAGCTCTCATTATTTATCGTGAGGTTTCTGCACAGCGATTCTATGTCAATCAGTCGTTTTCTGTTGGTCAACATTTCCTCCTGTGCTGCTCATTTGTTTGTACAGTGTAACAACAAATCAGCAAATTGAGCCTGCAGCTGTGCTCTGACAAGACATTTAAAACCATATGAAGCCAAATTACCTGTACAAAGTAAAAAACATTTTGCATTTTTAATAAAAATCACACGTTACAGCTGACATAGTTCACTGTTTGTGCTCCCAGAAACTAACTAACTAAAGGGTTGGCTTCTGAAAGCTGAGGTGGACTACATTTTGCCGTAGTATATGAAAAAAAAATGCAATGGTTTCAAATGCGTAATAATCCAGGCATCATTATTTGGCCATCAGTCTTCCCCACAGGTCCTGTCTGTGTGACTTATAGTAACTGCTTTCTTTAAAACTCAGCATTTCATATTGCTCACTTGCACAGTCTAAAATGAAATTTAGCCCAGAGAGACATAACCCTGCCGGAACAGGGCTGTCTTGGGATTTTACAGGTTTAAAAACTGTATAAATCAGCTCGACTCAGCTGACTCCCCCTGCCAGGTTTTAAGAACAACCTTGAGCTAAGCATACAGAGTAACAGACATTTGGTTGAATCTATGCAGTCACAGCCACAAATAAAAGTTAAGAGTAAGGATAAATAAAAGCACTTCAGCAAATGGTAGAGCATTGCAGCCCTGACTATACACTGTAAAGCAGGGACTTTTAATGACTCATATCCAATTTACAGAGCCAGTATATGCTTCACGGCCACACAGGGAAAAAAAAAAAACCACACACACACATCGAGAAGTAACTTGTCTGTTCAGAGGACGGTGGTTTGTGCTGGAAATTATTATTCATAAATTCAGTCTTCTTTAAACACCGAGCTGGTGGTTGCATTACTTGACATTAGCTGTCCATTTGTCCGTGGACTTGTTGGTCATTAGGTTTTGCTATGATGGCTAAAACTGAAGCGACAGAGTGATTAGTCACATGGTACCGTCACATGGACGTAGTTTCATATATATAGTCTTACAAATCGCCCTGAAGATTTGATTCCACGCTGCACCAATGTGAAACTTTGTTTAATGAGTAGCAGGTATACTTGAAACATAACAGTGTTTGTGGTGCGATGAAAAGGTAAAACTGGAGCCCCGCTGTGTGAGCTATTAGTGTGAGCTATTGATCTTTTTCTTTTGCAGAACTTAAGACTTAATTTTTAGGGGGGAAAATGCTCCCTTGGTCTTGTTTTGTGCTGATATACAATAGTTTGACATGTAATGAGAACAAATGAAATGTACAATAGTGCATTCTGTCCTGGCCTCCGGCAGCTTTGGGGCGGCATGTAACCCTGGTTATGGATTAATCAATAAGAATAAAGAAGATATGACTGGATCATATAAGAAGTACTAGCAACAGCAGGAGTCCAGGGATCAAACATCAATAATGGAAAGCAACACCGCAGTATATTTCGTACAAAATGTGCATTTAAACACACAGCAGCTGCAGTGCAGGTATCTTATACAACTATTTATAATCCAATAACAAACTAAAATAATGAAGCGCGCAGGTGAAATAAAATGTGTCTCTCAGTCAAGTGTGTAGGTGAGTGTCTGTTGGCAGATTGATCACTCAGGCCCAGTTGGTGTTTGTTTGATCATCCTGCCAGACTCTAAAGTGGAAGCGATCTGTACCATCATGTACCACAAACTCATCAGAACCATCCAGTTACCTGAAACTCTTCAATGGAAACTATTTGCTGCACTGGATTTGTCCTTCAATCCACTCTTTTACCAGAAGAAGAAAACCTCATCTACAAACAGGTCACGTAATCTATATGGTCACATACACACTCCTAATACTCAGTGTGAATGATGAGTATCAGTATAACCTTCAATTTAATTCGCATCTCTCATCTTATTTCAGTTGTACAACAAGATAAATTACTCTGAGGTCATGTTATGCTAAGTGAACCAAAATCCTATCAGCTTTACAATGTTACAGAGAAACAACTTTAGTGCAAGATTCAACAACTTGCTCTGCAGGGTAACATTGTGAACTCACTAAGATAAATGCATCAGAGAACAACTTAGGGTTAGTATCTTGCCCAAGGATATGCAGACTGCAGACTGGAGCATCCTGGGATTTAACCACCAACCTTCCAATTAGCAGACGGCTTGCTCTCCCCTCCCACAGCTACAGCTGCCCCGATTGGTTCAGCCATCTCTTTTTGTAAGAAGTTCTGCTTCTTCTTTTTCTTGCTGCCTTTAGAGGTCATCGATCGTCTCCCTACATCTCACCCTATCCATAGCATGATCTTCCGTCATAAATACCCACCGCACGTCCTTCTTCACTACAGTAGATCTCTAAACCCCCCACTATGAATCATCCTCTGTTGCTCAAAGTCATCTTTTCAGGCAGGTCAAGACTATTTTTTTCAACTTCTTGTGCATTTTTTCCCCCTGTCTTAAATACATCACTGCCACCACATAGCACAGATGATAAGATCTGGGTTTCCAGCCATAAGTGAGCAGTTTTCTGCAGTTCTCAGAAGAATTTCTCACCCCCTGGGTGAGACTGAACACATTACAGTAGTATTACAGTGATGTTCTGAGAAGGAGCGCATTCAGAGGGAATGATATGAACTGCTCTGCATGCAGCAGGCCATCCTGTGCCAGCTCAGAGCACATGGAAATGCTGCCTTTTGGGGGGGTTTTTGCCTGCACCCACACTGCTCGGACCGCTCTCCAGGTTTTCCTCCATCTATCGTTGTCCATTTCTCATAAAAGAAAATCAAGGATGAAGGATCACCATTACAACACACTGGATGGGATCCGACACAAATCACAGCAGTAAAAGTATAATCTGGACAAAACGGTGCTTCCACCGATAAATCTACATATAACAGAGACACAGAAAATGATCAAAGGTGCACAAGAAGATGACATTTGAAATGTTTATTCAGGTAAAATCTTTGTTGATCCACAGCAAGCTGAAATGGACCAAAATCCACAACAAGTGGGGAGGTAGTGCTGTTTATATGACTTTACAGAGGCTTTAGAAGAAGAAGACGTTACTCTTAATTCAGCTGATAATTACTCCATTACATATAGAGTCACAAACTACATGCAGTTTTAATAATTATTTCTTAAAAAAAAAAAAATGCAGGTATGCCATGCATGTGCACCCGCACACAGCCACTCCCACTATACTGTCACATTTACAATGCGATTCAGTGGGAAACAGTAGAGTGTCACACTAAGTGGAATTAAGTGTGACTGTAGAAGAAGCAAAGCAAAATTAATTATGTGGGCATTCATGAGTATTAAAGAGAAATATAAAGAAAATAAAGACTAATGAAGAAAAAGCAAAAATGACTGTCTCTGTGAAAAGGGAAGGAAGCAAAATAATCCTTGATTAATTATACACTTAAGCTGAAGCGAAGCAGTGGCCAACCACTGAACTCCTTAAGGGAGAAACAGAGATACAAACACTTTGTCTCTTTTGTTTTTCCTTTTTTTTTTATACAGTTTTTTATTCCTCATCTATTTCTCTCTCTTCTTTGTTTTTTCCTTTAATTCTTTACTCACCGTTCGGTTATTTTATTCTGGAAACTCCTTTCTATTCCTTCTCAGTCACTGTTTTCTTATACTTCTCTTCAAGTCCTCTATCCTCCCACTTGTTTTCATGTTCCTTTTGCCTCTTTGTCTTTCTCAATCCACTGTTAAGAAGGTTAACCTGTACTCAAAGCCCTGAGAACACCCTACAATAATACCACAACTCTCCTACACGCACAGAAATGGATGCACACTATTACACACCGACCATTGTTAATTCCCCAAACCCTTGAGCTTTCCTTTAAAAGGCTACATCTACAAAGGCTCAAACTGGGGATGTTCCTTCACTGCAAACACTGCCTGATTGTATTGCCCTCAAAGCAACCTTGAGAAAACTGGTTGTTGAAACATCAAGGTGAAAGAATCCATTGCTGCATTCTCAATGAAGCCAAGTCCCTGGACAGGAGAGCTGATCTGAGAGGATTCAGATGGATATTAGCAATAAAGAGGGGAACACGTTTGAGGAGCCCAATAGGTCAATCAAAGTACGACGCAGAGCTGAGGCTCGTTTTCAAGGACTTGCAATTGTCAAGCGAAATAAATTTTTGTGCAGGTCCAGGCATGTCAGGTCAAAGAAAATGTAACACTGACAGCTCCGTTGTAGCGCCAATCAGCACAAACTTACAGACCTGCTGAATTTTGAGCTTTTGCTGTGAGAGCTGAAGAGGCATTATGAAGTGAGCAGCATCCAGCTGTGAGCAATTTCAATATCTACAACTGTAAAGCTGACTCACAGCTCTCTGCTGGTTTTATGCCAAATATTCAGATTAAAATGGTAAAGCGCTGTAATCACTCCCATTGATATTTATGTTGTGAAAGCTTTTTTTCACAGTAGAGAGATTCTTTTCACTTTCTGGTACATTAAATAGGAAATGAAAGAAAGGTAAAGCTGCCTATACGTTTAAAAGCTTTAGCTTTAAGCATTTGGAGAAGCAAAAACCCCAAATCAGTAGATTATCCTTTCTTGTCCTATGCAAAGGCCAAAACTGATCAGCCGCAGCCAGTTATGACAGTACTGACTGTAGCTCATTAGCTGTTGTGCACTGTAAGATCAGAGACTGCGGAAAAGAAGAAAGACTGTTTACAGTTATGAGTAAGGGGTTGAGTGGTACGTGCACATAACCCAAACAGTTAGGTGCAGGATAGTCTTCTTCACTTCAGTACTCATTAGGATCCAGTTGCTGTCAGGTCTACTGTGTACTCCCAAATGATATCCTAGGTCAGCGGTCCCCAACCTTTTTTGCGCCACGGACCGGTTTATGTCCGACAATATTTTCACAGACCGGCTTTTAAGGTGTCGCAGATAAATACAACAAAATAAAACCAGTACCGGCACCAAAAAAACTAAAGTTTATACGTAACACACGGGAAAAGACCCAGGGAAACTGAGTTGACGATAACAACAATAAATATTAACTATAAAAATCAATACAAAACCCTGAAAACCATAAATTTCACACCCAAACCTCAACTCTCGCGGCCCGGTACCAAACGACTCATGGACAGGTACCGGTCCATGGCCCGGGGTTGGGGACCGCTGTCCTAGAGCACAAGTTCAACTTAGAAGATTTTAGAAAATATTAGTTGTTCTTCCTCAGTTATAGTATGCGCTTCATGTAACTCTTCTAATTTAAAAGTCCTGGTTAAGACACACTTAAGACAGGGACCTAAGATGTTTCTACTTACATCCTGCACAATGGATATGACTGGTAGTGATGGTTAGCGGGCCGTCTCCACTGACTACACTACAGTGCAAAAGATTCAATTGAAATGTGTATAAATACATAGAAAAGCAGTATACAAGGCAAAAAAAAAAAAGAGTTTATACAAGCTAAGAAAGTCAATAATTGGCAAGATCACCTTTATTTTTCTATACAGCCTGAATTCTCTTTCACAAGTTTCTTGCCATTTTGTTAAGTAGACTTCAGGAACAGTTCTCCAGGTTTTGCGAAGGACATTCAAAAGCTCTTCTTTGGATTTTAGCTGTTTTATTGTTGTGTCAAATTGATCCCTCATTCTGTCAATAATGTTGACGTGTGGGGCCAATAATTTGAAATGAAACAAAATACTCTTACAAGCCTGGACTTATCACTCCATGACATCTGCTGCCACTGATTTTTCAGTCCAGTTTTTGTTTTATTTGGCATGCCTTGGGTTTGTCCGTTTCCCTGCCTCACGAAGTCTTTTCCCCTGAGACAATTTCCGATGTGGCTTTGACAAACATTAGATTGATCAGCTGCTGGATTCTTTTCCTGCTTTGCAAGGATATCACTTTCAGGTACTGCAGATACTGTTTGCTTCTTTTGTTCTTCACGTGTCCGTTTTTATCTTGTTTAATTCATAGATCCGTGTTAAGTGGCTTATTAATCAAAAAGAAATTCCATTTGAAACAGTCATGTACAGCGACTGGACATAAAATGACTGAAAAAGCAAATAAAGAAAGACATTTAAAAACTTTCAGAAAGGCTTGAGCACTATCGCTGGTCCCTGGCTGGCTGCTTGGAAAAACATTTTTTTTTTAAAATAATAAGGAGTTATTTAAGATTTTTACAGAGTATTTGAGAGTGCAACTGACGTTTTATCTCAGTTAGTAAATACAAAATATTACAAAACTAAATTAGGTGAATCCATACACTGTTATCATCTTTTTGATACGAGACCATGAGATGCATTATGACTTGCAGGCTTGTGATTGGCTAACATTTCTGCATGGGTTAGAGTTATACTGCCACCCAATTTTTTTTTATAATGTCAAAAGAAACATATTTTTAAACTCTGTGCTTTAGAGTTATCCTGTTGAGCAGGTTAACATTTGCTCATTTGAAGCCACTGCAGTAACTGAAAACATAAAAGCTTCTGGAGTCACCATAAACCTAAAGGGTTGTTGCTTGCAGCTTATTCAGATTCACATATCAGCCCCGGGCCCCACCCTCTGACTTTCTGCTGCATACACAATACTTGGACAGCATTGTTTCTTTGACTTTGGCTAATACAATTCAGAGATCTGAGGGCACTGAAAACCTGATTATGCTGCTCCGGCTTTCCACAACACTGCCCGACAGTCTGATGCTAAGTAAGTAAAGTGATTTGCTGCTGAATTAATATAGTCGTCGAATAATTTAATTAGGATGCGGTTACAATGACTGTCAGACTCTGTTAGACTTTCCTCCTCCTGCTCCCAGAGGACAGGAGGTTGTAAGCTGCCATAAGACACAAGGAGAGAGGCAGGGGTATTAATCAAACACACACCTGAATTTTGCCGACTCATTTTTCATTCTGAGGAGAGTGGACGTAAATCTAAATGCACTTTATACCAGTTACTTACAGTGTGGTGTTACTATTATAGCATAGCTGAAAGGGTTCAAATACGCCAACACTTCTATAAATCAAAGTGTTAATATCATGCATGAGTACATTTTTCACTGTTAGAAATGTGTGTAATTTTGAAACACCTATTGAGATTTATAGTACGAAACCAATATTAAACACAGCTTCAACAAAATTTTGTGTGAAAGTTTAGATTTGTTCTTATATTAAAACATATTTGCCATTTTTGCATTCTCATTTTAACCTTTCAGATTTTTTTTATTATTATTATTGGGGGTATTCAACTATGTTATAGAACTGCATGGGAACTGTTTTGAAGGTAAATTCTTCAAAGTTTTCTGATAAAATTTAAATACTCAGTTTCTAGTGAGCATTCAAACTATTAGGTGCATCGCACAACAAATGCTTTGTTTGTATCTATTGTAGCTGTTAGGAAGGAAAAACAACAGGATCACACTTAGTTTTGAGTTTGATTAGAGAGATTTAAATTCTATTATCTAGACTCCAACTAGAGACGCACTGATTGCGGTTCTCCTTTTCAAAGCGTGACCTGCCAATACCAGAGTTTTATTTTCATTTTGCAAAACAATTCTTTTATAAAATAAATAATGAAACTTCCTCCAAAATGCAATAAAAGTGATAATAAAACCCGAGAGAGGCCGACAGTGATGGCTGACTTTTTAAGGGGCTTGTTCAGATTAAATAGAACAAAATACAAAGCATTAAAACATGTTTAAAAACCCACCAGCCTTAACAAACGCAGAGTAGTTTGGACCCAAAAGCAGGTTTCATCAGGCCATCACATAGAGACCAGATATCCCACCTACTGTGAATGTTTTAATGCAGTACAGTTGTTATCATTACTGGTCACATCCTGTTTATGACAGGTAAAATAAACATTCATATAAGAAATTAAATTGTCTTGTGTAAACTGTATGAGGTGTTAAAAAGACCTATATTACCGTACTTTAATGTCGGCCATAAGAGTGGTACTTCGAGAGCCATATATTTTATGAGGTGGTACTCATTGCGAAAAGTTTGAGAACCACTGCTCTAAATTGTTTGTTTTGTCAGAACATAAATAACAGAGAAAACACTGTTTCTGTGTAAAATTAGTAACAGAAAGCTTGAAGGCTAAGGCAATCTTCAGATATCAAACTCAAATTCTCCTAAACCACTCTGCTCTGCATGCCACTAATACATTGCTGTGATGAAGCGCTATAGTTTTGTACACAAACAAGCTGTTTTCTTACCCTTTTAATACATTTTAAAATAAATGTAGAGCTCTCAAAACACTGCTCAGAAATGTAGCAGGCTTTCAGTCAGCACTTTTAGACATTTCCACAATGTAAAACAAAGATAGGAAAACACGGTCACACATAGGGTTCATAGATTGTTCAGTGCTGATAATAAAAAGCCCGGAGGCAGCAGTGAATTTTCCTCTTCCAAATAATTCAGAACAGAAAAATTTCAGGATGCAAAAAACACAGGAGAGAAGTGCATTCATCTGAAACGCATTTGTTTATGTTACGCATCTATATGCTGCTCTGCAACAAACATAATATGAATAATTAAAGAACTTTATGAAGAAATAATGCCAAACAATAAACAGCCACTGCTCAAAACTACTGCAGTCTTAGGATTTGACTTTTCAACTTCATTTAGAAATGCTTCTGGGTTTTTTATGACTGGAACTTCAGTCAATTCAATTCAATTTTATGTATATAGCGCCAAATCACAACAACAGTCGCCTCAAGACGATTTATATTGCAAGGTAGACCCTACAATAATACATACAGAGAAAAACCCAATAATCATATATCCCCTATGAGCAAGCACTTGGGTGACAGTGGGAAGGAAAAACTCCCTTTTAACCTCTGGCAGAACCAGGCTCAGGGAGGGGCGGGGCCATCTGCTGTGACCGGTTAGGGTGAGAGAAGGAAGACAGGATAAAAGACATGCTGTGGAAGAGAGACAGAGATTTATAAAACAGATCTGTTGACACACAGTGAGTGAGAAAGGTGACTGGAAAGGAACTTGTGTTTATATTTTGTAGACTTTATGATTAATACTTTAAAAGAAAAAAAAATCATTGACATATTTGCAGCCTTCGAATCTTAAAAGAAAAAAAAATGTTTGAGCTCATTTCAAAGAAAAGAAAAAAAATGTCCTTAAAGCGTAAAGTGCATAAAATTAAAGTTAAAATCACATGGATTTGAGAGGCCAATATTTCCATGGTCATACCACACATAACACAGACAAAGGTAGACATGGGATTAAATGAACTCCCCTTTAAATACTTTTTCACTGATTCGTCTAACCAGGATGGGTGAAAGTTCCTTAATTAACTATTTTGCATGATTTCATACAGATTTTCAATGGGTTCCCCACTCTCACTCACAGAACAACTCTAGCAAATCACCAGTTACAAAGAAGAACAATGGAACAAAACTACCTGCAGTGCAGCAAGGACCACTTTAGATATTTAAAATTTAGGGTTTTCTGTTTTATTAGAAGTTAGTCAACTGTAAATGTCAACAGAAATAGCATAATTAGAAACACAAATGGAGAAAAAAGGAGATACAATAATCTAGAAAACAGAAACGACAGAAAGATGAAAGCGTGAATATTTCTGAAGATGAATGATTATGTATATGGAGAACACAATAATCCACCTCATAGCCATGTTGGAGACAATATCGAGCAGTAGTTGATCTCAAGTCTTTTGGCTTTTTCCTGCGACATTGTAGATTTTTGGAAGAGGTTTTATTTGGATGTTTTCAAAACCCTTAGGACATTCCTTGGACATTTATAGTGCTTTATTCTGGTAAAATGATTGGACAGTCAGATATCCATTTATAAATCAGTTAGAACCCTAAGAAAAGCCGTCACAACAACATGATTCAAACTGGACCCACCAACACAAGCTGAAAATAGTGAGTGAAATCCATTGGTTCATAAGGTAAGAGTTCATGAGGAACAATACTGACAGAAATGGAAGAAAGGGACTTGAACACAAACCACAAAGACAAGGAAATTCAGATTGTTCTGGGTTGCTGTAGTTATTATTTGGTTGTTTTCTTTTAAATGTGAAGGTAATCCCAAAGAAAGGGAGCGATGAAAGGAGGTGTCAAGGAGAACAAAGTGAAAGGGAGGTGAAATCAGTTTTTGGGAAATTAACCTCTGACCTGAGACAGCTACACTGTAAGTAACAAGAAAAAAAAAAGTGAAGCAAAACTTCACCGATCAAACGAAGGCGAATCCACAAGTCGTTTTAAAAATAAAAAAAATACTCCTTCACCCAGAGGAGTAAACAGCCACAACCACACAACTCAAACGCTGCCAACACAAAGGAACTCTGGCCTCAGCCATCTCCTCTCTGTCAGCTTAAGGACTCCCAGGCCTAATTGGTGAGGGGAGTCAGTCAAGGAGAGAAAAGAGAGAGAGTAACACCCCACAACAACCCACGGTCGGTCTGTGGGGACATAACAGGGAATTCATAAGCAGAGACCGAGGTTTGAGATGTTTCAGAAACAGTATCACAATTTGACAATTTACCCATCAGGAAGCAGCAACAAATTCATTTTCATCGTTTCTTTCAAATACCCGTCTCTTAGTGTTCCTTCACATAAAAAAAAAAACACGTGTTTGAGTGTCAGTTTCAGCCTTTAGACGTGATGCTGGAAATGGGCTCACTCAAATATTTATCCTCAACTTCTATTTACACATTATGTTAATGTAGCATTTGTATTATTATACGCTCACCTGACACGTTTTTAGGCACCTTGCTGGTACTGGGTTGAACCCGCTTTTGGCTTCAGAACAGTCAACAAGGCGCTGGAAACATTACCCAGAGATTTTAGCCCACACTGACATGACATCATCACACAGTTACTGCACCTTTGTCAGCTGCACATACATGATTTGAACCTTCCAAAGGGTACTATGTTGGATTGGGATGTGGTGACTATAGAGGTCATTTTACTACAGTGAACTCACTGCCGTGTTAAAAGAAAAATCAGTTTGAGATGAAGGCAGGATGGATCCATGCTTTCATGTTGTTTACAGCAAACTCTGTCCCTGCCATCTGAACATCACAGAACAATCGAGAATCATCAGGCAACATTTCTCTGATCTTCTACTGTCCAATTTTACCGTCCATGTCAATTGTAGCTTCAGTTTCCTGTTCTTAGCTGACATGAGTGGCACCATGCCTGTCAACTGCTTGAGGTTCCACCTGTTGTGCATTTAGAGATGCACTTCTGCACACCGTTGTTGTAACAAGTGGCTATTTGAGTTACTGTCACCTTCGTATCAGCTTGAAGCAGTGTGGTCGTCCTGCTCAGACACGATCGAGGCATTTTCTCCCAGAGAGCTGCCTCTGACCATGCCTGCATGCCTAGATGCACTCAGTTTTTCCATGCGATTGGCTGACTTCATATTTGCGTAAATGAGCAATTCAACAGTTGTACCTAACGAAGCAGCCAGTGACTATATCTTAGATTACATATTATATTGTTTTGTTATTTTGTATAAATATGGCTTATGTAAAGAAAATGACTTGATGCACTGGAGAAGATAAATCTGAGTGAATACAAAAGCGATGTGAATAAATCAGCGATAATCACTACAAAAACAAAGGGAGAGCGTATATTGCCTCAAAGCAGAAGACTCTGGACATTTTCTTATGTAATCTCTCAGAACAAACATCCTGTCCGAACAATATAAACAACTGATAGTGGCTGCTGCATACTACAGCAGAGAAATACTTTGCAGTAAGTAGGAGGTAGGTAGGCTGAAAGGTTTCAAAAGCAGGAACGTCTCACAATCAAATTCAACAATAAAAAAAAAAAAAAAGGGGGCACTTGATAACTTTGAGGATTTTTTTTTTCTGTGTGAGATACTCGGCTATCGTCGCTGCAGACCTATTATTTGAATTAGTTTGCTTGCTTTTTACATGTGCAGCTATACTGACACTATCTGTAAGTGTGGGTGACATACACAACAGCGCTGTGCCTGAATCCCAAGTAGACTCTGATAGAAGACTGAAGCTGCTGTGCTGCTGCTCTGCATGTTGACACAGCATTAAACACAGGCAGCGTTTATTTAATATGACACAGCATGACTCGGTATTATATTCTTTATATGAATGATGCAAGGTATTAAAATATCTGAGTAGGTAGTAATCCTCTTAATGCAAACTCAGTTTTGAATGGACGTAACGTTAGTGGGTGTCAGTCTTTCTGCTTTGCATTCGCCAGCACGCAGATCCATGAAGCATTTAAGGCGAGAGGGATTTCTTTCCACCAGTCACTCAGCTCAAGAGACTGTCGACAAAAAAATAAAATAAAATAAAAATAGCAAAGTTATTCTCCTCACAGTCGAAGGAAACTTTTGCCTCCACTTGTGAAGAAAACGCGAGGACACCTCTCAAGGTGAGGGACTGTCCGCGGGAAGAATTTCATTAAACGAAAAAAGCAATTACTACCTGAGTGTAGGTAGCACAGTGTTTTCAGCCCACTGCAACTGAGGTCAGACATCCTCATTATGACCCGTCCTCTTCATTAGTGTCCATCAGGGAAGTTTATATCACATACAATTTTGTTCTGTTTAAAATGCATAGGTGGAAAGTAAAAAGGAGTAATCGGTTGTCTACATGGAGGGAATTGTTAAAGAAAACCTCCAGGGTACTGAAACGCATTCACATTAATTCTGTGTGTCACTGTGACAACTACATTTATCTGAAACTAGTTGCAACTTAAAAAAAAACTTTTAAGGAGTCCACTGCTCGTTGAACACGTGATAGCGGGGTCTGCAACCAGGCATCCAGATCAATTTAATGTTAAACTCTATTAATGTTGCGCTATCTTAATGCTTAAGTACTTACAGAAAATTGTGCACAGGCAGAACAGCGGGGCTGCTTATGTTCAGCCACTTAGTTTATTTTCCACATCCAGCATAAAAGGAAAAAAAAAAACATATCACATCTAACCTTGTTTGCAGTTATGATAGATGTAACCAGGTTCAATAGCGTCCATAAGTGGATGAATGTCAGCAAAGCAGGTAAAGATGTGTTAGGTTATAATAGCTGGCTGGTTGGAACATTTCTTTGGGGTCTCCCCACACGGTGCACAAGCCTGCATGTTAACTGCTGATTCTAAAAATGAGCCAAAGGTGCTAATGTGAACGTGAATTGTTTGTTTTACTTTCTCCGTGTTACCCCTTCAATAGCCTGGTATGTCCAGAGTGAACCCCGTCTCTCGCCTGTGTCTCCTTATGGACAAAATGTGTTTCTTGCAACTATTTCAAATAAATATGCTGCAGTATAATAGGGCATGTTCACTGAAGCTAAACGATTAGGGCCAAGAAAGGTGGGGAGGAGTAACATTTTTTAAGTTTTCTTATCATCATTGTCTTATCCTTTATAATTTTTAACTTTGGTTTTAACATCTGTATATGAGATATATCTATCTATATCTCAAAGTAAGTGTCTTTTTCCCCAATAAGAAAGTTGTACAAAATGACTTGTATAAACCTGTTCAGCTTGCTCTGACTGGAAATAGAAAATATTAACATATTCCAACAGCTGCAGAGACCCATGTCCTGTCTCTTTTAGACAAATCGATGCAGTAAGATTCACAGAACAAGCTATGCCTGCAACTGTAGGCAGTGCACAATAAGGCTATTGCCTATATGGCTGGGTAATTTATATATTCTGCAGACATGGGCATGAGCTCTTCACTGTATGACAGACCCAAATAAACCACAAAAAGTTGAAGTGATTTGCCTAGGAAAACCATAGAGGCTTAATAATGTGAAAAATCACACTTTTCAGGAGAAAATGCACATTTTCAGTAAAGAATTATAAGATTTTCTCACTCTCCTATTGGTCAAAACTTTCACCCTCAGTCTTTTTTTTTTTTTAAACCCCGGAAAATTGTCACTGCCATCTGTGAAAAGCTGTAGATTTGACTATAACTGCTGCTTGTCATTCACAGGTGAATTTGCAGGAAGCTTTTTAAACTTCACCATCACTCTACAGGTAAGTTCTTGAAAGCAGGACACTCAGGGAGTCCAAATGTGTTATGTTAAGAAAAACGTTACTCAAGCTGAGACTCCAGCAGCTCTCTGCACTTCTAACAGCATCCTAAAACACTGACTTGAGTGGTGAAAGTGCCTTTTTGTTCAGTGACACCCAACCCAGTGCATGAAAAGTCTGCAGATTTTTATTCAAACTAAATATGTCGTAGTAGTAGATTTCTACAATTTCAGTTTTACTAAAATGAGCTGCTAATGCTTGATTGTGCATTCATACAATGAAACAAGCGCTCAGTATCAATAAACCAAAAAAAGTAAGATCAAAACTGAAATGTTTTTGAGGAAATGTGGCCTCACATTTGTATCCCTCTCTGCCTTTTTCCTGAAATCACCGATTACTTTAGTGTTTTGAATAAATAGTAAATGGACTGTACTCATATAGCACTCATCCACACTATTTGAGCACTCAAAACGCTTTCTCACTACAAGCTTCCTCTATAAAAGCGGTTTTTCGATGCTTAAATGCTTTCACTCAGTCTCTAACAGATGCATCAGGGGCAAATTGAACTTCAGTAGCTTGCCTGTGGAAACTTAGACATGCAGACTACAGGAAAGAAAAACTACCTTTCTTCTTCTGCCACAATAAATGAAGAATAGTCACTAAATATAAAAAATTCAATAAAGATAAAATGCAAAAGCAGTCAGCAGATTCTACAAACATTCCTCTGCATAGCTTAGGAAGCAAAACATGGCCCTGAAAAAGCCTGCAAAGATCAGTGTTTTTCTTTTCCTTCTTGACAGAAGGAGGACACAGATTAAAGATATTTTTAATCGTAAAATTTAAAAAAAAAATCAAAACTTGCCCAATGGAAATTGGTTAATGAATGGGTATCAAATAATATGGCCAGTTAAAAGTAAACAAAATTATGCTAGGGTAGGTTGAATGCATAAGTTTTATTCTTTGTGATGAGGCCTGCACAATGAAAAACATTGTTCAGCATTTGCTATTTGGTTAAATGAAAAAAGCTGCAAATGAATATAATAATGAGCATTATTTCCTCAAAGAAACTATTATATCAAGTATTAATCTTCAATGAGAATCGACTATAATTCGCGTGTTAGTAAAAAGCCTGTATTTCTCCTCTGAAAGTCCACTTTACTCTGCAGTTGGAGGACTATTAGCTCAGAACTAATTATTTGCATTGGTTTTACTTTCTTGGGTTCCCTGGCCTTTTCCCCAGGATCTGTTTCATCACAGTGAGTCTAGCCTCAGGCATTTCCTTTCTCCGCTCAAGTGTACGAGAGACTAAGCATGCGTTTTATGCAGTGGAGTTTCAGAAGGGTAGAGAGAGGAGGATTTTTTTTTTTTGCTGTTCAAAAAAAGAAGAAACTTTTTTCCTGTCAGAACATAATGCCTCAAAAGCCTCCTAACCAATGCACTCTAAAGCCATCATTCGTCTCTTGCAGAGCTGAGAGCTAAAGTTAAATAAATGATGACATTTATGAGACGCACACCTGTGAACCCCCAATATAATTGTCACTCAGAGAGTGGAGGAAAAAAACATGCCACTGCTATGACTAGTGTCTTCTTGAAACTAGAAAAATAATCACATTAGTCTTCTTTATTTGTCCTCCCACCACCTCCATCTCTGTCTTCTTCACCACAGTCATTATGTCTCAATGATCCCCTCTCAGTCCAATTCTCCCCCTGTCTCGCCCTCCCTGCCAAAGTGCCTCTCTCGGCAACAGTAATTCTCATTAATTATCACTGCAGGCATGTTCCGGTGCCAGAGAGCCCCAGGTGTCGAGCCTCGGTCAAACCTCCCCGTTCCTGTTAGGGGGAGTCGAGCTTTTCTGGAACAGGCAGGGGGTTAGACATCTTTACCACCCATCAGTGCAACAGAGCTTAACTTTATCTCAGAGATAAGGGCAGATTAATGAGCTGGTTTCACTGATTATACAACTAGAGTGTGATTGTGGAGGCCACAGTCAGGTTTTTTTGTTTTTTTTTCAGTGGGAGATACAAAAAGAGATTGTACTTCAAAAGAAACTAAATGGATGGTCAGGCATCTAAAATAAAACCAGAATTTACCAGAAAAATTATGTCATTTGTTCAGCCTGGGAGCACCCTGAGGTCGGGAATGCCCTGTCAGTCACTGCACCCTGACTTCAGGAGGGAGGATGGACGGATATTCATCTTGCCATGGTTTCGGGTGAACTCAGTGTGAAACCTAGCCCCACCCCATGATGTGATTTCCAGAGGTCAGATTGCCCAGGGTATGAGTGGGCATTAAGGCATCTGGGAAGGGATCTCAAAACTGGATTATAGATGGCAGACATAAACCACCGCCTCTGTTCAAAGATGGCCGTTCACAGTGGACATAGATGGCTTCTTTCACTCCTCTTTCAAACCATTTGTCTTCTCCGTCCAAAATGTGAACATTGGCATCCTCGAAAGAGTGACCTTTGTCCTTTAGATGCAGATGGATGACAGAGTCCATCTGCATCTCCCATAGAGGTGGCTCTTTTATGCTGCGCCATGCGTTTATGAAGTGGCTGTTTGGTCTCTCCAATGTAGAGGTCTGGGCATTCCTCGCTACACTGTACAGCAGACCTGGGCATATTACGGCCTGCGGGCCACATCCGGCCCTTTGTGTATCCTTTTCAGGCCCGCATGAGGTCAATAATAAATTACCACTAGATAGATTATGTAAATATATGTAGTGCGTGCAATACGAAGGTGCTGCTTTTATTCTGAAAAGCGCTACGCTACTTCCATATTGACGTATCTGCGTGTCGCGAGCTTTGAGTGAAGGTGAACGGCCATAAATAGTGTTAGCCTCAAGATGGCAGCGAAAAATTGATAACGAATGTCGCGTTTTTAACAGGACATGGACTGCCAAGTACTTGTTCACAGAAATTAAAGGTAAAGCTGTGTGCTTGGTCTGTGGTACACAGGTCGCTGTGTTAAAAGATTACAATTTGAATCGCCACTACACAACCAAACATGAGGATAAATACAGAAATCTGTCTGAAAAAGAGCGCTCAAGGGTGTCTGATGCATTG
>VUQR01019165.1:0-18344 GCA_015108515.1 Hemichromis elongatus
GAGCTAAGCCTGCACTGGATGAGCTCTACAACTTCCTCGCGTGTATCGACAAAGAAGAGGTCCAAAGGAGAGCAGCCATGGTTGGGTCTGATTGGAGGTGGGAGTTCTGTCCCGCGGACTCCCCGCATCAGAATGGGGCGGCAGAAGCAGCGGTTCGCGTGTTGAAGAGGGCGTGTGACAGCTGTAACCGCATCAGATTATTGATTATTATAACTGTTGCAACCGATGAGGCCGAGCTGGTGAGTCCTGTCTTGTTAAAGTTATGGATGAGTTAAAGTTATATACATGACTGTAATCAAACTGTACTGTCATTAATGGGAATGTCTTATTGATGTTGTATGGTTGTTTCATTCGTGTCTTTCAGTTAATTACCTTTTGGCTTTTGGCTTTTGGCTTCTGGCAGAGTGCTGATTACTGTACTGTGCTGTAGTTTGTATTCATGAAAATAAAACTCGGAAAATCAGTAATTGGGTGTCTGAGCCTGAGTAAGACACAGTCACATCAGTTGTAACGCTCCCCGACGGTGGGATTTTGCTAAGTCCGTGGTTAAAGATAATCAGCTTGGTAAAAAACCGTACAATATGTGATATGTGCTATTACACTTTACTTTAATGCTGCATTTTTATTTCACATAATGTTGAAAGGGACTCACAGAACTTGCATCAGGGAAATGTATATGTGGCTTAATTTTCATAGCTGGAGTGGACTAATTAGATATCTGAGTAGGAGACGGGCCACTGAGCCTACATTTTTCTTTTTGCATGTATATTAATATTATTATATTATCACTAAGATTTAGCAAAAATTGTGTTCTTTTAAACATTGTCTTCCCAAAGCAAACGGATTTAAACTCTTACTCGTGGACAAAAATCCATTATAATCTGTTCAAGAATTAAATAATTAAGTAAATTTGATTGTGGAGACATCAGTAGACAGAAACATAGCCAAGTGATGAAACCAATATATCTAAGCATCATAATATTTTGGGACGTTATTGCAATTTACCTTTGTCTATCTGGGTATTTAAAATTAAAATACAAGGCAGAGCCTTTTAGGCCCCACTCCTTTGGAACAGCTTACAGTTTGGATTCAGGAGACAGACACCCACTCTACTTTTAAGTTTAGGCTTAAACTTTTGATAAAGCATATAATAAGACTGTATTCAGGTGACTCTGAATCCTGCCTTAGTTAGGCTGCAATAGGTCTAGTCTGCTGAGCGATTCCAATGAATCTTTTTCTTTTTCACTCACCTTTATTACTCATAATGTATTTATACATACACCACTCTGCATGTAATCTGTAGTTGTAGCGGTTCCACTAAAAAAGAACTAAAATGACACTTACCAAATCCTAAAAACAAGATTTATTGGACTCACTTCCAAACTGTATTATTTCTCAGATAATTCTATTAAAAATGCTCCAGAATGCACCAGTAGAACCAGTTCTGTTCACAGCCAGCACCGTGGCCTTCGTTCACACACGTCAATGAAAGCAGTAATGCATACAATATAAAGTGTTAATAGCTTTATATTAAACAGTTAAAAAATGCTAACACTACAATAAACCTGACAACCCCTGTTATTATTTTGGGCCTTTTTGTCATGGTTGTATGTGAGGACTGTCTGACATTCGCGACCCACCTCAATTGCCGAATACTAAAAGAGCAGTTTTTTTAGAATTTCTAAGCTTTGCAGATTACCAGTCAATGGAGTGTAGTGACTGTCAAGATAAAGTACTATTTTAAAAAGTAGTTAAAAGTTAAATAGTTAAAAAAAAAAGCCACAACTAAATTAGAGGACAAGTTTCTGAGAGTTAACAGCTTGCATGATAGGCGACATAGATGCACTGCAAGCACAGCTTAATAGTGGTCATCGTAAGCAAGTTTTAGTTTCAATTGTGAAGAGAAGACTTTGAGCTGCAGGTTAGACAAGACGACTTGCATCAAGAAAGCCATTGCTAAGACTTGAGGCTTGTCTGGGTCATAAAACTATGCCATGGGACTAATAAAGACTGGAAGAAGGTATTATAGACTGATGAATCAAAATGTGAAATCTTTGGTTCATCATGCAGGATCTTTGTACACTGTCAAGTAGGTGAAAGGATGGTTTCACAGTGTCATCAACTGTTTGATTTGTCGCCAAGGTTATGTTCAACTGTTCTAGCTCCCAAACGTGGCTGCTTTAAAGAGTCAAAATTTTAGAATACATTTTGGTCTATAAATTAAATCCTTAATTACTTCTCTTTTCTCCAATTGCTTATTTGTACTATGCTTTCATTTCAGAGTCCAATGAGACAATAAACAGCATAATTTTTAATAAAATACTGGAAAAATTAGGGTGTTCTAAAACCGATGTTTATATATAGATTTAAATATATTAGGGGCGGAATGTGATTAAAAAATTAATGTAATTAATTTGTCATTATTAATCACACATTAAAATTTGCCCCAACTGCAAATGTTTTTTATTTTTATTTTTAAGGGGTTTAGTGGACCATAAAATCAAATAGTAGAAATGAATATTGTAAACTCAAGCTCTTTTAATTTATGGGGGAAAAGCATTAAACTGCATTTCAATGCAAAACAGAGAAGAAAAAATATTCCTAGCCAAAACTGGGCAGACTTAAAAATAAAGTGCTATTTTAAGTACATTAAGTACATTTACAAAATACTATAGTCTTTAAATAATAATAATAAAAATTTCAACATAAAGTGCAGTTTTTCTTCTTAAAAAATAAGGAAGAAACATAAAAGGTTATTTGAGCAGCTTCATCTTTAAACTCTGAGTAACATTAGCCAACATTATTTTGTACATTAGGCTAAAACAGTGAGATCATCGAACACTTTAGTGCAAAACATAAAACAAAAACATTGGACTCGCAATACCTCCATGCTTATTTACTGTCCGTCTCTTTCAGCCAGTTGCTTAGACAAACTAGCCTGTTCACAGAGCTCAAGGGCAGCTCTCTGTTTTGTTATTACGTGACCTGCAGGTGAGAACAGTCTCTCACATGGGACAGAAGTGGCTGGACTAATCAAATACTTGTGGGCCAGGACAGACAGCTGTGGGTGGGTCCCTGCTCGACTGGACCAGCGGGCAGTCTTTCTCACTGATGGTGGATTCTGCTTTGTACAAACTCAGGGCCGTGTTACAGAGGGCTTCCTCATGTGAATCAGAGTCTGAACACAATGAAGAGAGGAGGAGGCTCTTTGTCTTTGCTGGCTCCTTTGTGGTGGCATCTTTACACTGTTCCTGCAGCAGGGCCTCAAGGCTGCTCCAAACTTCTTCTCGATCTCCTCTTGCAAAACACTTTAAATCCTTAAAGCATGTTTTCCCTTTGTCACGGGGTCCTCTCATAAACTTCCCCTGAACAAATATAGGCGTGGTCAGGAAGAGTTCGGAGTGTGTACTTTATTATGGCGACCTCCCAGGTGCACAAAGGATCATTTACAAAACAATAAGCAAATAACTTATCCCAAAACAAAACAAAAATCTATTTACAGAACTCAAGTGGTTGAACCAGCCCACATGTTACCCTTACGTTAACATTTCACAGACTAACAGGTAGGCCCGATAGCCTCCCTTTATACTCCAGGGCCCTTCCCACTAGCCAGTCACAAATCAGAGGAAAGTTGGACACTGTTCTACCTGTACAATTGCTTCTAGAGAATCGATTGCTATTTCATTCACATTCATTTATTGTTACTTTCAATGTTTATTGCTAATGACCTGACTATTGGATTGTGGTTTATTTATTATTACTATTTTCTGATCTTCAGTTAGGTACTGACCACAGTTGCAGTCTTTAGCCTGTATTTTTGCTACGAGACCGTGGTTAACACCTCCATTTGCACATGCAGTGTATTCTTAGTCCTAAACAAAACCAGAAATGCCTCATTATGTCTCATTGTGTTCTCCAGATTGTGTGACAACCCTCTTCTGGATTCTGGAGTCCAAATACTACTGGAAGCCCTGCCAGAGAATCAGTCCTTGACAAACTTGTCCCTGATGCACACTGGGCTGGGGAATGAGAGTGTCCTGGACCTGGCTACGAGGCTCCAACAACACAGAAGCCTTAAGGAGCTCAACGTGGCCTATAACAATATTGGAGACGATGCAGCCCTACTTCTGGTAGACGCCTGTAGAGAACATCCCAGCATTCACACTGTACAGTAAGAATCTTCTGACTATATCCAAAGCTCATTGAAAACATTTCTTTGAGGAGTTGTTGTGCTATAATGTTGGTGATTGCATAGATCAGATTATAAATAAATTCTAACTCCACATTAAAAAAGGTTGGGTTTTTCTTGTTTTGTTTTGTTTTGAATCTTTGATTTCTATATGTGGTACTGGGTGTGTGTTTTTTAAATATTTATTCTATGACAGTTTTCATAACATGAATTAAGCACCTTACTTACAGTTTGGCAATATATTAAATCATTAACCCTCTTATTGTCTTGATGCGTGCTCAATCATCCAGGTAGGTAAATTCCAGAAGGTTGATTCTGTTCATCTGGACTTGGGTTTTCAGAGGGAGAAACGTTTTGTCACTCATCCAAGTGACTTATTCAGACTGAAAAAGTCACTTGGATAAGTTCAGGAACGTTTCTCCCCCTGAAAACGCTACATCCAGATGAGCAGAATCAACATTTTGGGCACCCTAATATTGTGTCATCGGATATTTGATAGTACTTATTAATTTATTACACCTATGAGTTAGACCAAGAACATTTAAAATGCTTTTAAAACACTAAAAGCGTGCATTCATGTAAGCCCTATATAATTTTTCCCATCCATGTCTTTGTGCAGTTTATATTTGAACCCTCTCAGTAATGTGGCGAAGCAGTCCCTGTATACCCGAGGTGTTCCCCATAGCCAGAGCGGCAGACAGGTCAAGGTCCTGGCTTCTGTCACCGAAGGGACAGACCTCTCTGAGAACTGGCACCCCATTCTCAGTGTTATACGAGAGAATGCCTCATCCTGGGATCAGCAGCGTGTCATACAGCAACTAAAGGTATATACATACAGTACAATATAAATGCATATAAAACATGCCATTTACAAAAAAAACGAAAGAAACAGGACTAATACTGTGTGGGTTTTTAAAAGCGTCTTTTAAGTCCACCTTAGCCCGACGTGTACCCTTTGGTATCATCTCAAATATCCAATCCAAAAAACAACACAAAAAATTTAAGGGAGGGGTGACAAAAACAATCTTACCCGTGAGATAATTTCATATTTCGTTTAATAATGGTACATCAATATGTGGAGGCCAAATTTTCAGCCCTGCATTAATCCATGCAGGCAGAGATAGGACTTCTATTTTGTTGGTCACACCATGCGAACAGTCAAATGCAAAGACAGATTGGGGTCTTACCATTATGTGAAAGAAGGAAGGGGAAAGACCTTACTTAGACAGCAAGTGTAGTGGTACATGCCAGCGTGTTGGGAAGAAGTTAAAAAAACATTAAATGAGCAGCATCTGGCTGCATTTCAGGGATATTAGAGACTGCAAAGCCAAGTGCACATTTTAAAAAATTTGGAGCTGGCTAAAGTAATGGCACTTTTTTTCAGCCATTTTCCATCGTGGAGGAAAAAAGGTTTCAAACTTGTCCAAGCCTTAAACCTCATTTGCATTCTTCCTGGTCGTAGCAAATCAAAAACAAGGCTTTTATGAAAACACAGAATACAAATTTTGCTTTCTTGAGAAAGACTCAATTTATAGTTCAGTATTAAATTTAGCATAAAATAAACTTTACAAATTGTCTTTGAATGGCAGAGATGCAGAAATGTCTGCAGAGCCATGGCTCAGTGTCTGAGTGTCTAAATGTGTCTTACAGGCCTAAATGTATGCCCATATACCTATTTATAATTTTTAAATCTTTTACATTTAGACTTTTATTGTATTTTTATGAGTTTTGCTGCTTTTAATTAAGCAATAAAAACTGTGGTGCCCAGTAATTTAGCATTTAACAGTTAACCTGTTCTCGGTGCCAGAGGCAATAGGGAGAACATCAGGTTTAACTGGGGGTACCGCTAGATCTGTTTAAATATAGACATGTGTGATATCCACAGAAATGTCAGAATCTCAGCTAAAAGCTCACAAAGCCATTTCAACAACCAGAAACAGCAAATAATTAAGTAGCAGGTAAACAGATTCTGCAAAAAGATTTACGGTTCTGTCTGTTTACCTGACATACAAGAACATGTGGTCGGGTGCTGAAAGCAGAGGTCAACAAGACAAGAAAGAAAGCCCAAACTGTAAAAAGGTTGATGTTAAATCTACAGCAACTAGCTGGCAGCTGGATGCCAGTAACTTGCTGTAAATACAAATCACAGTAATTGTACTGTCTTGTTCATTTACTGTATTACTGTAATTTCCTTTACAGCACTAGTACTGTATTTTTCCAGTATTATCCATTTGCAATATTACTGAAATTTACTTTAGGGCACTTTATGAAATGAATCCCAACAGCTGTCAACTACATCTGCTGGTGTTGCAGCAACCTAAGAACAGTTGTGTTTATGACACACCCCTTCCTGTCACAATGGTTCATTTCACACGTCCATCCAAGCTACAGTCGCTAGCATAGCATCTCTTGCTATGATGCAGCTCAAACAGTGACAAACGCAGGCATGTTGCATCATACAGGGTATGTTTATTGGGTTAAATTTTATCTGTGAACAATGTTGAGGGCCCAAAAATTTTGGTTTCCATAGGGCCCAGGATTTCTGGCGGCACCCCTGCTTATCCCCCAACCAAACTTAGTAGGCAAGGAACATATATGCACCTCATATTTGTTGTTTAGCTTAGGCTGACTTCAGTTAATTTAGTTATGCTAGGTTACTCACCCGCTGATTTTCCACAACCGTTCCAAACCAAACTTAGTCTAGATATCAGGCACAAAAGGCTCCAGTGAACACTTCACAAAAAATGACTCAGGCCAAAAGCTTAAAGCAAGAAAATATTAAAAAAGCTTTTCCAAATACAAAATATGTTTAAATAACTTACTTTACTTATTCTTGCCAGTAATATTAGGAAACCTCTTCACAGGATAGATAGTAAACAGTTAAAAATTAGTATCACATACTGATGGCATTAACACTGATAGTGTTAACAAATCATTTAATGAGGCCAAAAACTATTATTTAAACATTTGTTTGGCTCAGTAACCAGTGTAAGCTAATAACCAGTATGACAAGTCATCTATACACTGTTTGATAAACGGTTAGTGCTGATCAGACAGAAGTGAATAAAAAAGTGTTATGATGCTTGTTCAGTGATTCAAGTAAGGAAATCCCATGAATCCCGTTAATTCTTTTCATTTAGATATTGTCTTTTCAATGAAAAAAAACACCCAAGTGACTTCCTTAGTCTTAAGACTCAAACACAATGTCTAAATAAAAAGTATCACCTTTCTGGGGAGGAAACAATAAGCAAACCAAGATTCAAACAGGAAATGTTTCATTAAAAAAAAAACAACAACCTTGAAAGCACAAAACAGTGGGTCAAAGACCCAGGACACACATTTCTACCCCTTGGCATTAAGGGCATTTATGCCTGTTTTTCTTTCCTGAGTATTAGCACCTGAATAGGAAGTGTCAGACATGAGCTGTGATACGATCACCAAGGTCTGTCTTTACCTCACTTAGTTGTACTGTTAAGCTGGCCCTCATGTTTGCATTTAGAAGATGACTTGGGTGAAGTAAATATGGGAATTTGAAATATTAGAGATCCAAGTTTAGACTTTTTTTTTTTTTTTAGTAAAGTTCTTTTTTATGTTGTGACACATATATGCTCCTGATGATGGCATTGAGAGACCATTTTGCCCAGTGGGACACCTCACTCATGTTGTCAGAGAACAGGCATCATTGGAAGAGTGACCTTAAGATATGAATTAGATTTGCAGGATCAAGTTTTAGTCATTTTACATGTACAAACTTTCACCTTAAATTGATGAGGTGAAATACACAAAACAGATTGATTGTCAGGTGTGTGTCAGTAAAACTATTGGCCCCTTTGTTCCTATTTGCAGGTCTTTCTCAAGGATCTGGAGTGGGGGCGTCAACAGCAGCAGAGCCTCTGGAAGAGGCTACATTTCCGCAAAGTCGAGAAGGGAGTCCGGCAAACTCTAAAGACGCTTGAGGACAATTTACCTCCCTCCAAGAAGTAACCTAGGAGTTCATCAGGAAATTAATGTTGAAGTTTGAATAGGATATGTCCAGATAGGAGAGTCTGTGAGCAGCAACGACTAATAGTCTAGGACAGGGGTTTTAAAACTTAGGCCTACGGTGCCATATTCGGCCCACAATAAAAATTTTATCTGGCGACCAAGATGATTTTGCCTTTCAATTATTAATGTGGTCTGTATGTGGGAGCTGAATCCAGCACTGAATCCAGCACCCCAGCCCTGCATAGAATTCATGCAGGCAGGGGTGGAACCTAAAAGGTCCAGGGGATGAGGGAAGTTAACAAAAGTTGTCTGGGTTGAAAAAAAAGAGACAAGCCATTCATACTATGAAATTAATTAAGCAATAAAGAGATTTTACCCTTGATTCTACAGGAACAACAAAAAGAGCTGCACCATTTGACCAATTACACTGCACAATTCATAACCATTTAAAAGACCCATACACAGTGAAACTGTAAGGCTCCACATGTGAATGTATTGTGAATAGTCAGTTAAATATTTTGTCATTTAAAGTTGTTTTAAATAGTACATTTGGGAAATTTTGAATTCATAACCAATACGAATTCCCTTGTATTAACAAGCACAAGATGGAGAGGGGTGAATGACATGTAGCCAAAGCATTGAAACGTTCGGTTGCCTTGAGTAAAAGTCTATTTTTATATAACATCTTCCTTAAATAAGTCTTTCTTCCACAGAATAAGCCAATAAAGTAAACTGCTGTAAAGCAATCAGTGTCAAACAGAATGTCTGCAAGTGTAATTTATATGTGACTAAGAACAAAAAGGAATATTTTGAAAACACATGAATGCTAAGTAAAGTATCCATTTTGCCTGCACTGGCTACTGACATACTGTTACTCTGTGGAAAAACCTTGTAAAATCTGCCTTGGTGCACCTGCTGCACCAAGGCAGCAGGTGCACCACTGCATCTAAATCAACAACAGTAACTATGAAAACACTTTTTGAATGGTGAGGATCCAGAGGAATTGTTCTACACACCAGTGTGTTCTTTATGTTCCTGCTTTGAGGTCTTTTCTACTGATGAGACTAACTCCTGATGTACCTCTGTGGGTCTGTTAGGAGGTAAACCATCTACTTGGACCCACACAGTTCAAAAAGTTTACATCTCTGAGATTTGAAAGACACATTGTTGGAAAGAAAACAACGATAGCTAAGTTTTGAGGGTAAAATGATGGCTGTTGACCAAAGGTTGTGGACACAGCAGCAGTTAAAAGACAAGATTTTAAGATCAATCTTGGGTGGGTGAAAGAGCAGGGGACACACACATGAGTCTGTCTGCTGCTGGTTTAAATAAACAGAAAGTGAAAAAAATACAAGTACACATCTCCAAAATAAGAGGAATTTAATGGAAATTGAATGTTTTGGGGTTTTTTTTAAGTTGAACAGTGTTGAAGGAGATGGCTTACAAACAATATACTGAAGATTGAATAGTAATAAAGATTTAGGTAACAGTACTGTGAATGCTTATCAGCATTCACCCTAACTAAAGAAAACACAGTGTCAATGGTGATAGCTGAATGGTTCGAGCTTAAATGTAATAATTGCTGAATCTTACGTGGGAAAAACTGTTGAATGCTTAAATTCATACAGAAGTTTCAAAGTTAGAAAATATCTGAACATCTTCAAAATATACATTAGAAAAAGCTAATGACAAAAGAAAATTTAGAGTCAATAAACATGTTCATAATTATTGAAAGCTCTTCTTTGAATAAATAGAAGAGTGGAAATATGTATTCTAACTGTCTAAACTCAAGATATTGATCTTCTTTAAATAACATACAAACATATGTAGAACATGCAAGCTTTAACATAGAGCATGTTTTTCACACATTGTTTATATTAATTTTATCATTGTATTTGTCATTCATTCTCCAGTTTAAAACAATAAATTAGTTTTAACAAAGATTTTTTGGAAGTAGTTCTTTTTTGCCTGCATTGCTAAAGGAGTACTAAGAGGTAGATATTAAAGACATTCCGTTTGATCACATTTAACATAATTCGAAATACTGAGTAGGCCTGTTTCAGGCTTGAGTGTGTCTAATGCACAAGTAAATCATATATGTGTTTCAATATGAGATGAATTGGTGCTTGACAGGAAAGCATGAGGTTTTAAAATCTCTTTAAATAACTTAAATATTAAAAACATTTGAAATACATGAAAATTCTGCTTCCAAAACTACACAATCCTGAATCTTTTAACAGTGTTGGTCAGTAGTTTACAGCATATTTCAACCATGCCATTAAATGCTACCTTTTTTTACACAGTTCTTTACCCTAGGCTAAGACACAAGGTCCCAAATTTAGTTATCTTAGTAAAAGTCCAAAAGAGTTTCTGTTGCGTGGGTTTAGATGATCAAAAACTCTAAGGACACAAATATGAAAAACCTTTTCTTACCAGCTGATACCCTATGCCATGTGACCTGAAACTGGTACACAGTCATGATAATCATTCATTCTGCTAACATAAAACACTGTTTGTGTTGCTGTTCAGCAGCTTAAAATTTTTTAGATTGAATTACATGGGATGAGTTTGAGTCCTTTTGGGCTTAGTTTGTTCCTATAGGTTATTTGTTTGTTTTGTTTTTATCAAATTCTTTACAGACTGTAAAATTTCAGTTACAAAATTTCTGATGTTTATGGTCATATGACATCCCAAGTGCCCACTTAAATAAATCCCCACAGTTCATTTCACATATCCATGATAATTAAAAATAAAATATGTTTAATATATAAATAAAGGTTTAAATAAGTAAATAATCAAATAAGTGCACATTACAGAGTGGTAATACCTACTATGTGTCAAACCAGTGATTTATGCCTCTGATTTATGGTTTAGGAACTAATGAAGGAAGTAATAAAAATTAATAGCAGTCATAATTTTGATGAAAATCACAAAACTATGATATTTCATAACTCGGGAATAATCAACAATAATATGAACAAAAAGTTAAGATTATGAAAAATACGGACCTGTGTGTGTGTCCGCGTGTGTCCATGTCTGTGTGCGTGTGTTAAACCAAAATAAAAAGTTTATTCTTAGTTAAATAAGTGGTTTAAATTTTCAGATTTAAAACCCCTTCTACTGAAGCCTAATCTGCCACTAAAAAATAAGAAAAACTATAAAAGATATTCAAAAGATAAATAAAAGTTCAATACCTAAATGTATTTTGATTACTTACAGACATGGACAAAATTGTTGGTACACTTCAGTCAATGAAAGAAAAACTCACAATGGTCACAGAAAAAAACGTAATCTGACGAAAGTATTATCTTATGTAAGAACTGTGGCTTTACCTATGGAAACATATAGCAGGTTCCACAACGGAATGCCCTTTAAAGGAGTGGACTCAGCGCTGAGGTCAATGGAATCAGGATCACCAATAAACCATTCTGTGAGAAATTTAAACTGTGCAGCCCAGAGGTATTGTGGGAGGGAGGGAATGGCAAGACTGCCTTTCTGAACAGGTAAACACAGAAAACTGTATCTTAATCTAGGTTTTTTTCTTATGCCATATAAATGAGATAATTAAGTCGTTTAATTTTGACAAAATTTTTGGACAGAGCAAGCGATAACATCTGGAGTAGATACAAAAGGCGAGGAAGGATATTCATCTTGACCAGATGAATACGACCTAAAAGAGACAGATGGAGGCTGCACCAACTATCAAAATTGCAATTGATGGTCTAAATTAAAGGGGCGTAGTTCAGATTATATGGATCTTTCAGATTCGGTGAAATTTTCACTCCAAAATAAGTAAAACCGGATGGGAACCAATGAAAAGGCTGAGAAATATTTGGATCAACCCCATGTCTAACAGAAAGAGACGTAGCCTCACTTTTAGAAAAATTGATCTGTAGCCTGAAAAAGAGCCGTATTGGGAAATTAACAAAACTAACCTAGGAATTGAGTAAACTGGAGAATTTAGAAAAATTAAAACGTCATCTGGGGTAATGGGGCGATCGTAGCTCAAGAGTTGGCAGTTTGTCTTGTAATCGGAAGGTTGCCGGTTCGAGCCTCGGTCGTTGTGTCCTTGGGCAAGACACTTTACCCGTTGCCAGAGGGCCCGGGGGGTGCTAGTGTCCGGCAGCCTTACCTCTGTCAGTGCGCCCCAGGGCAGCTGTGGCTACAATGTAGCTTGCCATCACCAGTGTGTGAACGGGTGGATGACTGAATGTATGTAAAGCGCTATACAAATACAGGCCATTTACCATCTGCATAGAGTGAAATCTTATGTTGAGAATTGTTCAAGCAGAGTAGCATACTGTGGCAAGGGGTTCCATAGCCAAGGAGAATATTAAAGGGCTCAGCGGACAGCCCTGCCGACTGCCATGTTCAATACTGAAATTACGGTACCCGACCTATGACCATTGGTAATTACTGCAGAGAGAGGTGAAGTATAAAGGATCTGAAACCATTTAACAAAGTTGTCAACTAAACCAAATTCCTGAAGTGTAAAAAAAAGAAACGGCCATTCCAGGTGGTCAAAGGCCTTTTTAGAATCAAGTGAGATGACTAGAGCCTCAGAGTTAAACAAGGATGAATGCTGAATGATGTTGAGTAGGTGCCTCAAACTATGTGCGGAATACCGCCCCCGTATAAATCCAGTTTGATCATTCTTAACAATCAAAGGTAGTATTGGCTCAAGACATATAGCCAGGACCTTAGCAAGTATCTTCAAATCAAGATTTAAAACAGATATAGGCCTATCGGAGGTGCATTCTTTGGGAGGTTTCCCCTTCTTCAAAATTAGAGAAATATTAGCCTCCATTAAGGTGGGGGGAAGAGTACCTGCCTTAAAAGAAGACCGAAACATATTATACACTGGGGAAGTTAGAATCTTACTGAATTTTTTGAAAAATTCCCCCGTGAATCCTTCTGGACCCGGACTTTTGTTGTTTGGAAGCATCTGAATAACTTTTAAAAATTTTGCTTTGCGTTATTGATTTCAGTAACTTTAGGTAAGTTTAGTCCTAAGAAGAAGTGGTGCATATTTTGTTTGTATGTTGATTTAAAATGGGAGGTATATAACTGCCTATAAAAAGTTTTAAAAGTGTCATTAATTATTAAATTATCATATTTAAGTAAACCAGGTGAGTCTCTAACACATGGGATATTACAACCAGATCCCTTATTACAAAGAAGATTAGCCAAATAGCGGTTAGGTTTGTTAGCAAACTCATGTAGCCTCTACCTCATGAAGAATATAGATTTGTCAGCCTTTCTTGTAAGTACTCCTTCCAAAGCCCTTTTAATCACCTGAATACTATTCCTTAATTGCTCAGAAAGTGATTCATTTTGTTTAACCTGAAGTTCGTGCAATTCTAGTTCTAATTTTTGTTGCTTTTCCTGATTTTTCTTCCTCAGGCCTGCTGAATATGATATAATTAGCCCACGGGTGTAAGCCTTGAGGCTGTCCCAGAGCAGGCCCTGGGAAACTTCAGGATTTACATTATCCATTAAAAAATGTTCGAGCTGATCAGTTAAAAATATTTTGAATTTTGGGTCATGAATCAAAAAGGGTGTGAAAACAAGATCAATTCTACAACTCGTTTAATGAACACCTGAAAAAAAAGTAAATTCGGATGAAGAGTCCGCCAGATGTCAACCAAATCGAGTTCATTACAAGTATCTAAAAGTGCTTTGGCCCTTGTAGACATTCGAATTTGTTTGGGAGGGGATCTATCCTTAGTTGTAGAAAAATAACAGTTAAAATCTCCGGCTATCACAGAATTATCAGAAACCCAGTCAGAAAAGGAAGCGAAAGCATGAGCAATAAAGTCGTTAGACTGTACTGTACTGTACTTAATGAAGACCATGGAGAGGATCATACTGCACCACCTTCGCCCACTAGTCGGGAGAGACCTAGACCCGCTGCAGTTTGCCTACCAGCCGAACATCAGGGTGGATGACGCTGTCATCTACCTGCTGCATCGGGCTTTCTCTCATTTCGAGAGCACCAGGAGCACTTTGAGAGTCATGTTTTTTGATTTCTCCAGTGCCTTCAACACAATCCAACCCTCAGTGCTAAGTGGGAAGCTGCGGGGAGCGGGAGTGGACCATCATCTGTCCTCGTGGATTATTGACTACCTCACCAGGAGACCCCAGTACATGAGGCTGCAGGACTGTGTGTCTGATGTGGTAGTCTGTAGCACAGGAGCCACACAAGGAACAGTACTCGCCCCTTTCCTCTTCACCTTGTTCACTGCGGACTTCAGCAACAACACGGACACTTGCCATCTCCAGAAGTTCTCAAACGACACCGCCATTGTGGGTCGGGTGTCGGAGGGAAACGAACTGGAATACAGGGGGGTCTTCAAGGACTTTGTCAGCTGGTGTGAGCAGAACCATCTACGCATCAATGCCAGCAAGACGAAGGAGCTGGTGATTGACTTCAGCAAGAAGCCAACACCTATTACACCAGTGAACATCCAGGGTTTGGACATTGAAACGGTGGAGCAGAACAGATACCTGGGTGTTTGCGTAAATAACAAACTGGACTGGTCCACGAACACAAATGCACTTTACACCTGCTACGGCGGCTGAGATCCTTTAGGGTGAATAGGACCCTCCTAAGGGCGTTTTACGACACAGTGGAGGTGTCTGTTATTTTCTATGCTGTGGCCTGCTGGAGTGGTGGAATGGCAGAGAGGGACGGGGGAAACTTAACAAACTGGTCAAGAGGGACATCTCTGTCCTGGACTGTCCGCTGAAAACCATCAAGCAGGTTGGTGAGAGGATGTTGTCTAAGCTAACATCTATCATGGACAACACCTCCCACCCCCTGCATGAGACTGTAGGAGCACTGAGCAGCTCGTTCAGCAGGAGACTTTTACACCCGCAGTGTAGGAAGGAGCTACCGCAGGTCATTCCTACCAGCAGCTGTCAGATATTATAACGCAGTTTAACATTCGGTCATCTTACTCACAGCATGCTTGTTTTGTTTACAGTGTACATATAGCTCTGTAGATGGGATAAATATCCCTGTACATTTTATACACATCGCTGTACAATTTTCTATACATATTATGTACATTATTATCTGTATATACCTATATATTCCAACTTTGTAAGAGCTCTGTAACAAGTAATTTCTCATTCGTGGGATAATAAAGGTTTGTTCTATTCTATTCTACTGGTGGAAAATAAATATTCAGAAATGACACTGCCTAACCACTTTGAGTTCCCTTTAAGAAAACATATCTACCGGACTTGTCACAAATCGTTTGGTCAACCGTCAGCGGTAGGAGTTTATGTATTAAAAAAGCTGCACCGCAGCTCTTACTCGTAAAGGAGGAACGAAAAACTTGACCAGACCAATCGCGTTTTAATTTTAGGTGCTCCTGAGGAGACAGGTGAGTTTCCTGCAACAAGGCTACATGAACATTCTCCCTCTTAAGGAAACTCAAGATTTTCTTTCTTTTAATAGGGCTATGTATACCTCCTACATTCCAAGAACAAACATTTAACACCAAATTATCATTTATTATACAATATTTAAAGTAACATTGAACCACACTCAGGTGACCGAAGCATAGCTGATAGTATGTAGGGCTCCCAAACACTGCCCTACACTACCAATAACAAATAAAACACATGTAGAATATGAAAAACAAACATCCTGCTTTGGTAACAATTAACGTTTGGAAAGCTAGCTTGCGCCCCCTGCTGGGCGTTGGAGACCTTTGTCTGACCTCCATACTCACAAGTTTCTTGATGGTTATGTTTTCTTTAAACAGTTGTTTAACTGTTTAAAGAAAACATAACCATCAAGAAACTTGTGAGTATGGAGGTCAGACAAAGGTCTCCAACGCCCAGCAGGGGGCGCAAGCTAGCTTTCCAACTTGGACATAAAAAGCTGCTGGATCAGAATAAGAGTCTTTTCTTAATCAGTAACGTGAAATAGCTGCCCACCCGCAGCTTAAACAAGGATACGGACTATAAATGGTTAAATAAAATAGTTATGAATGCCGTTGTGAAATAAGGACTGCTTCCGCTTGCATGACCGTGCTTTATCCTGGAAGTTGTGGAGTTTTATGACGACTGCAGCTGGGCAGGGAAAAGGAGGCATGCAAGTACCTGGTGGCAGCGGTCAATTATAACAGCGTCGCCCTTGAAGCTCACATCCACCAACTCCGGTAACCACGTTTTGAATAAAGACACAGGGTTGGTGCCTTCACTGCCTTCATGTAGCCCAATAATACGTATGTTACACCGTCAGCTCCTGTTCTCCAAGTCATCAATCTTATCCAAAGCGGCCTTCAGCTTAAGCTTCTCTTCGGAAATCTTGGCGCCATGGCCCACTGTAATATCTTCCTGTGTTGATATGTGCATCTCTGCCTCCTTTATTTTAACATCCAAAGCAGAAATATTAGCTGCGCATGTTTTCAGTCTTTTCAGAACTGGGTCAATCTTCTCAAAGGAAGCCTCCACAGTCTTCAGCACCTCCGCCGTTATCCTTTCCACCAACTTGTCGGGGTCCATTTGGCCGAGGGGTGAGAATGACGGAGCCTCTGCCATTACCGTTGCATTATGGTCGCTCAGCGGAGGGTGGTTTTCCAGATTTGCCCTGTTTTGGACCAAGGTTGAGCTTCTTCTGGGTGCTTGGCATCATACAAAGTTTAAAAGTTAAAATAAACAGAGACTTTAACTAAATTAGACATATATAAATGCCTAAACAAATGCCAAGCTGCGGGAGCGGACGAAAAACACAGCTACTCCGCCATTAATGTCACAAGACCTCCCCAATCACAGCGTGTGGTGTTGCTCCATATAGTTCTTGTAGGTAGGAAAGATAGGTCTATAAGGTTCTGTGTCAGTTACTGCAGGGTGAACAAGGTGTCACAGTTTTATCTGTATCCCATGCCCCAGGTTGACGAGCTCCTGGACTAGTTCGGTATGGCTTAATTTTTCAGAACACTGGATTTAACCAAGGGCTACTGGCAGATTAGCTTGCCTGTAGAGTCCAAGGAAAAAACTTTCTCTACTCTATACGATTTGTATCAATTCCTCACACTTCTGTTTGGCTTGTTCTGAGCCCCCACCCTGTTTCAGTGCTTCATGCACCATGTGCTGTGGCCGCAAAACATGTGCAGCAGGTGGCCGCAGTCCTGGAGTCCATGAGGCAGTCCTGGGTTGGGCTCATTGCCAACCCAAAGAACTGTGCATCTGGACTTGGGGTACCAATTGGGAGGTGGGCAGGTGGGCACTCAGATGGATAAAACAGCAAACAACTATTGTACGGGTAAAAAAAGGACCTCTGTGTGTGAGGATGAATGTGAGAGAGAGAGAGTGTCTGTGTCTTAGTTACAAATGTACTTAATGCTGAGGGTGGGAAGCCGCAATAATGCTTTGGAGGCCCCTCAGGACTTCAATGGGCTTTACACCCTTTGAACAACACGTAGCTAGCCAGGCCCCTGTAGCAGGTGCAGCCAAAGGTAGCTTAGGTACTGCTAGCTCTCCCCTGGCAGAATGTCCTGAGCAGCCCGGAGTAGTAGCTGTTTTGAGACATGTGAAGCTAGAGACAGCAACAACCATAGTCAATTGTCTTCCAGGGGCCAGAGCAGGCGACACTGAGGGAAGTTTTAAACTGCTGGCTAAGGGTCAGAACTATGCTGCTCGCATTTTCACCAGGACCCCCTCCTACCAGCACATCACCCCTGTTCTTCGGAAACTTCACTGGCTCCCAGTGAAATTCTGGATAATATACAAACTTCTTCTGCTCACCTTCAAGGCCATTCATAAAGTCGCACCTCCTGACCTTTCTGACCTGTTAAACACTACCTTTTCTGCCTGCTCACTTCGATCTTCTTATTCTGTCCAGCTTTCTGTGCCTTCTTTCCGCCTCACCACCATAGGAAGCAGAGCTTTTAGCTGCTCCCAGGGTGTGAACTCTTTACCCCCAGATATATAAAACATTGGTTCTCTCCCCCAGTTTAAATCTCAACTCAAAACCTATCTGTTCAAATCTGCATATTCACTGTGAACCCACTGTTTGTTAATTTTATCTTGTGCTTTTGTTTTACTCTTCTTCATTTTGTCATTGTTCTATTATGTGTTTTATCCTATTGTAAAGTGTCCTTGGGTGTCTTGAAAGGCGTTTTATAAATAGAATTTATTAATATTATTATTATCA
>VUQR01019168.1:0-10191 GCA_015108515.1 Hemichromis elongatus
TTCCCTTGTGAACTTGATGTTTTTGTCCACAGCATTGATGTGCGCAGTGAAGGATTCCACTTCTTGTGTTTTGATTTTGACCCAGGTATCATCTACATATCTGTACCAGTGGCTAGGTACTCTCCCTTTGAAAGAGCCAAGAGCTTTTCTTTCCATTTCCTCCATGTAAAGGTTGGCTACAATCGGTGACACTGGGGAGCCCCTAGCGCATCCATGTTTCTGTCTGTAAAAACCCTCGTTGTATTTGAAATAAGTGGTGGTAAGGCAGAGGTCTAACAGTGTGCAAATCTGATCAGGGGTGAAGTTGGTTCTGTCTTCCAAGGAGCTGTCTTCTTGTAGTCGTTTTCTGACAGTCTCCACTGCCTCCACGGTAGGTATGCAAGTGAATAGAGAGACTACATCAAAGGATACCATAGTTTCATCTGGATCCAGGGTGAGTTTCTGGATCTTGTCGGTGAAGTCGGTGGAGTTCTTGATGTGATGTCTAGTTAAACAGAGAGAAGGCACAAAACCAGTTTGAACAAGAGTAAACATTTACTCACCAAATCAGAATTTCACATAAAGAATCACAGCAATGCCAACAATAATCTCTTGAGCTGAAGCTTCTCCAGCTGAACCCAGGTTTGCTCAACATCTTCCAGAAAAATGTGTGGCCACCATGAACATGCGGACTGATCTGTGCAAGTGAGGAGGAGAGCAGTGACATGGCCTTTTCAAACCATATTCTTTTAGCCTTCCGCACTGAGAAGCAAAATGTCCAGCCCACTTAGTTTTTCTAAGTTAAGACAACTCAAATAAACTGAGTTGATCAGCTTTTTGAAAAAAGTACTGGTAACTTACTTAAACTGAGTTCTAATAACAAACTGAGTTCAGTCTACTAAATGTTTTTAATTAAAACAATACTAGATTTTACAGTGTAGAATGATGATGACAGAGTTATGCTTGACAGCACATGAAAGCGGAAATAATGAAAATATTAGGACAGCAGCTCAAATGACCAGAAATCCAGGCAGGGGAGTGATTCATGATCCATCTCATTGATCGCATGTGGAAGCATTTTTGCTCCCTCAGCCTTTCTTTGCATCCCCTCTCTGTTTTATGTTTGTGCACATGGTGGCAGATGGTGAATGGTGAAGTGCAAGAAACCTCTTAACTTTCTGCCACTTTGCATTTACCACCTTACTGACGGACAGGAAGGACTACAAAAAAAAGCACATTAATTTGGGGAATATTGTGTGCAACACGTGGTCACAAACCACTGCAGGAATATATTCACACATCCAAACACACACACTTAAGTTTGCAGTTAACCTTAGGGTTTACGTATCTATTGCATATGGATGAATGTGTCATGAGCACCATATGTTTTTCTGCTTTTCTTGACATTTCAGTGAAAACAATTTAAATTAGTAAGTAAATAATAACAACAATAATAAGATATTATGGAGTGACTTCTACTTTGTTTCTATAGCATTTTTGGTCCAGGTGGAAGTTTGAAATGTTGCAAAAAGGGAGAGGTCACTTCTGCACTACCACAGAGTTTGCAGCCATCGTGCTAAATATGTCATTTAAAATACATATTTTTTATCATCCCAATAACAGGATGGTAAAAAAAACAAACAAACAAATAAACTGATTCCACAAAAGAAACAGAATAATTATAATCAACATTATGTCAAAAAAGCACAATTAAATAAAATGAAAAGTACTTGAAAATTAGATAAAATGATCGTTTAGAACAGCACAGGACTTAAATTGAGCACAATGATGTTAGTGCTTTTCAACACTGATAATTAGAAAAGGTAAAAAAGGATTCACAGATTGGTGAGCAATATACCTTCAACTCTATGTTTTTGTAAACATCTTAACTGTTCCTGTAATATTACAGAGTATTTATTGTATGTGTATTTTTTTATTGTAGTATGTTTGTCTTTGTACAAAAAATACTCAGATAAAAGTAAGATTATGCAGTCATATACAGTTTTTTAATAGTGCAATCTCAATTAATTGATGAATTATCTGTATTTTGCTCACCTTACTTTTAATTTATCACCACCTTTAACATTTTACAGTTTTTTTTCCCTCATTGATAAGATAAAGAACGTCGAAATAACACAATGCCCGAGTGAAAAATTACTGGAAAGCTTTTTAAAATTACCTAAAAAAGTCCTTCCAGGTATATTTTCTTTAGACATTTTAAAAGTATTAGGTGAGGAATTCGCAAAAGTAGATGAAGAACATTGATATGAAAGGACGAGGATCTGTTTCAAGGTATGATTTTTTTCTCTAACACTCAAGATTTTTACCACCAAGATTATTAAAGATAGCATACTAAAGATAGAGTCAACAGAAGAAAAGAAAACTTGAGGCAGAACTTTCACCTCAGTTATTGGCACTAAATAGTTAAAATGAATTCTACAGCAGAATGGTATATGTAGAGTTGTGTCTGCTGGTTTACCGTGGGAAATCTAATCCAGTGTGTGGGAGTGAGAGATAACCCTGTCAACACTTGAAATACATGAAAGTTTGTGATATATATATATATATATATATATATATGTGTGTGTGTGTGTGTGTGCGTGTGTGTGTGTGTGTGAACACTGAACGCTGAGGACATGACAGAAAGCTGCAGTGGAAAATAGTGGCAGACAAAAAGATACAACATAGAGAAAGGAAATGCAGCAGGAGTGAGAGATGTGGCTTCACACAAAGGTTGTAAATCCCTGTGCTTAGCACCAAGGACACTACTGAAAACATGTCTTTATGCTTCTGTCACGACTCATCAAGCTAAAAAAATAATTTCTTAATGAACAAGCACACAGATATCTGTTGATTTCACTGAATTTCTGGGTTTTGAAACAATAATTATTGATAAAATTATGAGGTTTTTAATTTATGTATTCATATCTTATTTTGGCTAACTGCAGCACATGAAACAATGCCTGTTTATGACTCATAGTAGGAAAGGTGATCAGTCTTTTTTATTCAGTGGACAGTGTGACAATGAGCCAGCAAACACATTACCAGGGCCCTGAACATGAAACAGTTAAATGGAATGCAGGCCTCATTCATTTGAGTGTTTACACTTGTGATTTGTCATTAAGGAGAGCTTATCAATCAAGATAATGAGAATGCTCATTAATATCAGGTGAAAATGCAAACACTGCTGATGACCCTCTCCATCCTCTGGGTCACCAAGGCCAGTTTGCACGAGTCTCATTTCCAGTCACTACCAGTGTTAATCTAAATGGGACTTTACAGTATTACAAAAAGAAGAACAAGCACTGCACCCTTTGTAGGCGTGATAAATTGAGTGATAACTGCAGTTTTCCACAGCTCTGTTGTACATGTGGGTGCTCCCATCAGCAAACTAAAGTGCACACAATTACCCGTCTTCCAACTTCACTATCCATTTTTTCCCCTGTCATCTGATATTAGCCATTTAAGAACTGCTAAAAAGGTTCATTAAACTGTTCCTAATGTCAAAAAAGTCGCAAAGTCCCGGACTAGCAGAAATCAGGTAACAAGAGACAATAAGGAAATCAATGACATTAAATATCATCAAGCAAAGATGGGCAAAATAACCACTGGTGACATGAAATGGGCTGTTCCAAAGGTTTCTCAACTTTAAGGTTAGTAATGTGACTGCGAGAGAATGAGAACACAGAATAGCACGGACTGACTTACGAAAGGATGCTTAGATAAGTGGCAAATTAGTGGGCTACCAGGCAACTGGAGACTTGAATGTCAACAACAAAGTCATGCATTGTGAGTATGCTTCCTCTGTTGAAGTCTCTTAAATTAGAAAAAAAAATCATCCCGGAGATTAGGGTTCAAGAATTGTGCAGAATTATTATATGTTACTTTTTAACTTTCTTTTTTTGAATTAATTCAGGTTTGTTTTCATTTCGATGTTTCATCAAGTGCACTTTTCAGACCTGGAAGCTATCTCCACTTTATGTATTCTGTCAGATGGTACTAGAGATGGAGTGAGATGGGGAATAAACATGAGGTGTCCTTTGAGGTTGATTTATGTTATAAACATACATGAGGTTAATACATGTAAACCAGAAAACTGGCAACATTGATAGTGACATTCCATCAGGACTTGGGAATTTAAAAAGTAATCGTTCAAATTTAAAAAGTAGTTATTTATTAAAGCATACCAAAGTGAAAACGATCTCTGTTCTTTCAAATATTTTTTTTTATGAAGCTTCTCACCTGTCTGCATCAGCCATCAATCAGTTATTGTCACTGGAAGCATGATTACCTTATATATCCCTGGAAATTCTGCATGTCCCTCTTGTCAAGCAGAGAGACCAGCAGCTTTTTCTACTTGCTTGCACATGTGCATTGTATATGAATCTCCGTGTTTTTACAGATTTGGTAGGAAACCAGCATGCAAGGCAAGCTGCCAATAGCATTGCTTTCACTGCTCTGAGATCGGCTTATTTAGCCTTGCTTTGTGTGGAAAGAAGGCAAGCTACTGTTAAAAAAGGCAAGCTTGCGTGATGTATCATTGTAACAGATGTGCTGTAACAGTGTGAGAAAAAGTGTTTTAGAACTCTTAAACATTTTAGCAAAGGGAGACTTTGGCATGGAAAGGAGACATAAAATCTGGTTTATGAAACAACTGAAGGGGGCTACTAAAACTCTGTCTTATGATTTTTTTTTAAACATGCTGACTTTAGCCTGTTTTTACCCCTCGGACATAAAAGCCGCTACACCCAAGTTTGTAAACGCGATAACCCAAGGATAAGGAGACATATATTGATACTATATCTACTAAACATTTTCCACGAGTTTGAATCTCAGTGACTTCAACCCCAAGGTCAGGGTCAAGTTTTATGAAAATCTTTGAATGTCATATCTTAATAACAAGGCATGTAGGATTTGGAAATCTGTGTGTCTATATGTGTGTCTACTCGGAGGCTAAAGAGTAGCATTAGCAGTTGCCAATATTTTTTATTATAATATAATAATAGCAGTTTTTATATATATATATATATATGGAACAGAAACAAATGGAAACTAAAACTATTTTCTTATTTGCACTAATCTCACCTACATATTAAAAGTCTAGGCCTTTCTCAATTCTCAAGTACGCGAGTCCGTACACGGGAGTACAGACTTGCGATTTTTACAATTGGAACACCAGTGTACTTGATGATGTCACAGGTCCGGAGTTTTTACTGCTGTCCCCTCTTAATTTAACTGTGTAATTTAATTTAGCTTACCCAAAACCTTGGCTGATTGTGGCTACGTCCACACTACTGCGTTTTCGTTTGAAAACGCATCGTTTTTTTCTCCGTTTTGTCCTCCCGTCCACACTGAGACGGTGGGACAAAACGCATCGATTTGTAAACACAGCGTTTTGGCGTAGTGCGGACGGCCAAAACGGAGACTATTGAAAACGATGACGTATGTTAGTCATATGATGCAGTCATGTGACTACTTTAACCAAGATGGTCAGACGGCATCCTACAGCAGTTGTTTTGTTTGCTCAAAGTTTTTAGTGGCCGCGTTGAAGATTAATATGAACTCATTTGTGATTCGGAGCAACAGCTCCACCTCATTATCATTCAATTTGACACATTCGGTGCTTTGTCTCGCCATATCGCCGCTCGTTTTAAAGAGCCGGAAAGTAAATAAACAACACATGGAAATGACACAGGTCGTGTCGTCTAACGTTTCACGCATGCGCGGTACTGCAACATCATCATTTTCGGCCTTTAAATGTGGACATGCAACTGTGTGAAAAACGACCTGAAACGATAGTGTGGACGCGGATCGTTTTCGTACAAAAGCTCAGTTTTCCGATCTATCCGGACTAGTGTGGACGTAGTCTGTGACCCACAACCGTTTTCACACCTTGGTTCGTGTAATTAGGTAGAGAATCATTAAGGGGTCCATTGTCCGTCTTGGGGGGAACAAATAAAACACTGAAATAAATCCAACATTAAGGTTTAGAAGTTATCTAAGTGACTTATCTATTATGTATCGCCTCAGTAGCAAAATCTCTCCATTAATAAAAAGTAGTGTGCATGTATACCTGAATAATAACAAAAAGGTGAGATGTTAGAACATTTTTATTTTTATTTCAGTAGACACTCAAAAATTACAATAGACAGCTGCTGGGGTTTGGTAGAGAACTGAACAAATATTTAAAATATAATCTGATTATTTTTGAAACACCCTTCAGAATCTCCACATATTAACATGCTGTTTTTGTTCCCGGTAAAAAAGTTTCCTCCTGAATTTAAATATTTTTAATGTTATATTTAATTCAGGGTCAGCTAATCTCAGCCAAAACAATTTACTCATGAACAAATAAAACACAGAAATAAACCAAACATTAACATTTAGATGTTATCTAAGAGACTTGTTTAACCTGAGCAGCAACCAACCCCAACCCATCTCTCTCCTTAACCAAGCTCACCAGAGAAGAAGTTTAACTTGTGCTAGGAACAAAACCAAAACGAAGGAGTGCTCATGCAACCTGAGCTACGTAAATAATCAGTGATGTTTCAACTGTGGAAACTGCAATTCTGCGGTTTGGGCAAAAGGGAGAGTCAGACTGGATGGCTGGGTCTTGGAGAAAGGTCAGAGTCACTGAAACAAGAGTAAATAATTTAAATTATGGTTCCAGAGGAATACTGGCAGCTATTGGTTCTGAATGTTCCTTTGAACTGCTTATTTGCCGCAAGTGGATCAGTAGCGTGGAGGGGAGAGTGGTCCGGTTGAGTGGCAAGTAATGTGAAATTCCTGACATTGAGGCAGGGAGGCAGGCAGGTGCGTAGAGTGAGAAAAACCCAAGACTTTCGAGAGGTCCAGAATCCTGATGCAGATTCTATGGTGGGAATTTGTGTCTGGTAATCTAGTGAGTAGCAATGAAAGAGGTACAAGAAAAGATAAGGAAGTTTGCTATGATGTGTACAAAACACAGCAATGGCCTGTACTAACTGTGGTTAGCTTAGTATCTGGCAAAGAGAAGTTGAGAGCGCTGGCCTTAAAAGTCCACGACTTAATTACTACAATGTGCCCTGGTGATTTTTGGAATGCTGACTTGGGAGATGACCTGAAACAGCTCCTGTGCCACACTCTTGCAGAAATGGTGCACAGTGGCACTGCTACAAGAAATTGCATTACATAATCCATAAGAACTAATACAAATGGATATGCCTGTGAACTCAGGTGAACAGCCCAATCCACATCCACTCAGCCAATAAAATCGGTAAATTATTAGCTCCAGGGTTTTATCATATCCCATGTGAGCAGCTTCCTGTAAGGAGAACAGATTTGACCTTCCTGATGATCCTCGGGGAAGAAGCCCAGCCAGTCCAGGATGGCCTGCCGAACATCTGTGAAGGAAGGGGAGGCTCATAACCACCACCTGGGCCCCCCCTGACAGTATATAAAATCACCGTCAATCACCTTCAGTTCGGAGTTCCATTTAAACTACAATGGTATCGCCTCTTCTGTAAAGATGAGTGGGTCAAAACCCCTTGTGAGAATTGTTCAAACCTGGTGACCAACTACAGGAAACACCTCACCACTGCACTTACCAAAAAGGGTTTCTCCAACAAGTACTAAGTCATGTCTTTCTTTTGTTTTCTCACTCCAGACTCTCACGTGACGTTACCGGGATTTCACCTGGTGAGAGTGGACCTCGACGGGAAGGAGACCGGCAAGAGGAAAGGTGGGGGGATTGTCATGTATGTGAATGAAAGATGGATCTTACTGGAAATCAATAAATGGAAATCTGCATCTGTGTATTTTTGTTTGATTAATCTAAGATACTGCCAGATAATATTGAGCTGTAAAAATGAATTTATTTTAAGTGTAGGGTATAATCTTTCACCACAAAAAAATAAAAAATTGCACCCAGCATGGATAGGGTTGGGGCCCCATCCTTTTTAACCTTGTCCCCTTGAGAATTATGATCTTGTTTCCCGCTTAGTGTCATAGAGATTTACATCCCTGATGGAGTCTCACTATCTGTTTAACGTCTCCCATGAACAATGGCCACACTGTGTGTATGTATGTATGAGTGACACAGCATAGGGCCCATTTCTGGTGTTATTCTAAATGCTTATAACCAATTGAGAAAGTGGTATTGCAATTACTAAATTGATCAATACATAAGAAAAGAAATCTGCCATCACAGCACCATCTTCTGACAGCACGGAATATGTAAAAATGTGGTTGGTTGGTCGCAGCTAACAGACTTACATCAGTTCATTAGCTAACTAGCTAACATAGGAAAATAACGACGCTCAAACTCAAAAATCAGTTTAAGGGGATCACTTTTGTGCTGTCCCTGGATGCAACAGTGAGTTGTATGTTAAGAAACTGAAAAAATAATGTCCTCTTTTACTCCCTGTCTCCCTAGCAGTAAGTGTCTGTTTTGCTGCTGACTAACAGAAACAAATTTTTCCTCCTCTGGCCGAGTGGCGCAATTAGCTAATGTGATCAGCACTATTTTATGCAATGAAATAATCTTTTACCTCCCAAGCACATCCAGACAGTTTACAACATAACAACCCTCTGCATACCACAAACATAACTACGTTTCTTACTGAAGCATGATCGGGAGGAAAAGCGAAAACCAAATGTAAGTTTAGGAGAATGTAATGTAGAAATATTTGAATGGATTTCCAATCATCTTTGGTTTGAAACAGTTCTGTTTTTGGTGCGCTACATATGTACTAATCTATTATGTAGTAAACTGGTTGTGTCGGTAAAAGACAAAATATTTTATTGCATGAAATAGCGCTGATCGCATCTTGTGAACATCTGCTTTGTTAACTGAACAGTTAGGTACATCTGGACTGGTAAAGAAAAGCTGGTGTGTGGATTCCAGCTTGTCAGTCTGGAGACTCCAACAGGCTCTTCTCCACACTGTTCTTATTTAGGCACGCATTTCTTAAATTTCAGCGTCACAGACAGAGTTACATTCATATCAGTTTTTGAGAGGAGGGCTCAATGGTGTAAATTAGCCTTCATATGTGCAGCGTCCATGTCCCCTTCAAGGGTAAAGATGACGTTTATGGCATGAAATGACAAAAACAGGTCAACACCACTGAAGTTGTTCTACAAATTATTTCATTACTTATACCGCGGGGTTATTCTAGTTTATGTCGTCAATTGCAGTGTTATAATAGTTTTTACAGTTTTGTTGTGATGCCTCACAACAATTAGCCACCATAACTAAGCCATCTATGGCAACTAGTAGCCTGTTATCACTGTTCTGTTCTGTATTGTCATATAATGAGATGTTGTTAACACACATTATTATGTTACACTGCGTAATATCACAAATTTCTACAACACCAGAAGTCAATTATAATTTTGCACCATACATGAAAAACATACCAGATCTAGCAACTGTTGAAAACCAGTTTTACCCCGGTTCTTTTATTCGCGAGACTTCCAAGAAAGGGCACCGGGACTCAGTAGATCACTTTTACTAAAACCTTTTATTTACCAAAACATTACCATTCAAACTCTAAACTTCCAAACAACTAAGCTAAGCTTCCGGAAGGGAGATCAACACGACCCGGCATCCGCTGCTAATCTCAACCTGTCCTTTGTTCCCCAAGAGTTTTAAAGAAACTTTCCCTATCATAAAACCCACGTGATGTGTTGTAAAACCCCCAAACTCTAAGTCTGCCTGTATGTGTGTGTGTCCTAAGTGCCTGCATGCGCGTCCATGTGTCTGTGTAAGCTTGTGCACGTGAATGTGTAGATGCGCTAGCCTGTATTAGCTCCTGCTTATCTGTGTTTACCTCTAGTTATCTGTGCGTGTCCCTCTGCCTTCGTGACTTCCTGCCGGTCATAAACGTCGTCCATCTCCCAAACCATAATTCTTACAGTCCAAACAACTTCAAACAAGTTACAAAACAGACGCACCAACAGATCACAAACATTATGACCCCCAATCCTCCAGTCCTCGTTCCACTGAGGGGAGGGGTCCTGTCCCTTTGTTTCAGTCACACAGAGAGCTCACGAAGGGGAGGGGTCGGCCCCAAATTGACACCTTTCAACCTTTATTACCCAGGGGGATGCCAGCATGTTTCTACATTTTATTTTACTTTTATTTAACACATTTATACGTCCTAAAAAACTACAAATATTCAACATCTGAGTCATCTATATATGAAATATAAAACGTAAATGCCAGGTAATGCA